>JAHBCN010002623.1:0-87889 GCA_019359885.1 Listronotus oregonensis
CTGGCTATTGTTTATGAGACCTACTAAATGTAGGTATAAATATATCGACTTTTTTTTTTTCTATCACACATAAAAACTTTTGGTCCCGAATTTGCGCGCCTATAATCTGCAGCCCTAGGCTCCAGACTGTTCAGTCTGCTGGTAAATCCTCCACTGATTTGACCAAAGCCTTGTGTCGTTTATTTATTTAAATATCTGACACACTCTAAAATACTGAACTTGGTGTACAAATATTTTGTGACTTTTACAACAAAATCATATTTTTATATATATATTTTCCCTGGGTGTTCGTAGAACCTGCAGTCCTATTTTGTAAATTGTAAAAATACCTTACACCAGAGATTTAGGTGTACATAAATCTGTTTAAACTATTTTATAACGGATATTTAATTTATACTTTCAAACTATTGACATTGCTTGGTAATTTTTTACTTCTTTTAAAACTTCTCGATTTTATCATAAAAACATTATTATTTATTTATAAACTCGCATTTGTTTGATTCTTTTTGTATTGCGCAAAAAAGGCACTAAATACAAATTAAATTTGAAAAGTTGGCCTTTTTTCAATTGTTTCGTGCGACGTGTCGGAAGTAAATTACCAAGATTTTTAGCGGTGTGTGGTATTAAAGAAATAAATTAAATAATTGCTCGAATAATTTTAAAAATGACTTTTTTCTGTAAAATAATAAGTGCTTTATTATAAACGTATCTTATTTTGGTGTTAGCGGCTTTAGAAGAAGGAATTTTAGGAAAGATTGTGCAGTGGTGAGGTTGGGGCAAATACACCGTACTTATGCTAGTCACCATGGTCCTGGTAGGTAAGTAAAAAATTACCCATTATTACTTAAATTACAATTTCGGATGTAGTAAATTTTTGGCGAAGGTCATGGTTATTAATGAATTTTATACCTGTAAGAGAAAGGTTTCTTAATTAAGGTAATTGTCTCGAAAGTTGCCTGCTCTCCGATTTTGACCAAATTTGGTATACGGGGTTTTTTTGGGGCGCTGATCACGAATCTAAAAACCTTTTTTGGCGGAAACGTTTCGTTTTCGAGATATCCATCATCAATCTTGAAAATCAAATTAACCTCATTTACACTATATTCCGCCTTCTTTTTGTACACAATTCTTGATTTCTACACTAAATTGGAACACAATAGTTTATAGACACCTTTTAAAAACTTGTTTTTTTATTTATTTTATACCTATTTTTAATTTAATTGTAAACATTCACTTTCAAACGCCGCAACCATGTATACAATAGGGAATTTTTAAGCAAACATGGCCGCCACGTTTAAAAGTTATACTTGGCAATTTAATGACAAGTGACATACAATATAAAATATTGTATGTCACTTTAATGTAAAAATCAAGAATTGTGTACAAAAAGAAGGGGGATGTAAATGAGATTAGTTTGATTTTCAAGTTTGATGATGGATATCTCGAAAACGGAACGTTTCCGCCAAAAAAGGTTTTCAGATTCGTGATCAGCGCACCAAAAAACGCCCGTATACCAAATTGGGTCAAAATCTGAGTTGCGGCCACTTTCTAGACATTTACCCGAATCTGGAAAAATATTTTTTCGGCAACGTTTCGTTTTCGAGATATTCATCATCAAAGTTAAAAATCAAACTAACCTCATTTTCACTATATTCCCCCTTCTTTTTGTACACAATTCTTGATTTTACACTAAAGTGGCACACAATATTTTATAAACACCTTTTAAAACCTTGTATTTTTTTATTTTAAACCTTTTCCCATTAAATTGCAACTTTCAGTTCAAAGGCAGCACCATATTTGCTAATGTATACATGGTTGCGGCCACGTTGGGGCGTGTGAAAGTGGATGTTTGCAATTAAATGGAAAAAAAATTAAATATAAAAAACAAAGTTTTTAAAAGGTGTCTGTGAAATATTGTTATCAATGTAGTAAAAATCAAAATTCGTGCAAGAAGGAAATAGTGTAAATAAGGTTAGTTTGATTTTCAACTTTGATGATGAATAGCTCGAAAACGAAACGTTTCTGAAATTTTTTTTGCAGATTCGTAATCATCGCCCCAAAAAACACCCGAATACCAAATTTGGTCAAAATCGGAGAGGAGGCAACTTTCGAGACAATTACCTTAATTAATCGTAACTTATGTGTAAAACCGATGAAAGAGAATACAAATATGCTGAAAGGCATGGTAGATCTATTGGCTACTGGGCCGCATAATTTGATCCTAAATTTAAAATTAGTAATAAAAATATATACGATAAACTTAGAAAGTACAATTTCTTTGCCATTTAAGCAGTGTGGCTCAGGGATTTTCTATTTTTTTTTATACATATAAAAAGTGATTTTTGGGAATTACATTAAATATATACGATATGCTATTGGCCTTAAGGGGAACACTGGTTATAAAAATTTTCATTTTTGAATTTGCAAAAAAAAACTTGTTTTTTTTTGTAGCGCTTTCAGAGAAAAATCTTTTTTTAAAAGCAAATCCCCTATTTTTCGTAAATTTGATCGTCATTTTCCAAATTTTGCTAAAATGTCTGCATGTTTTCTTGAAATTAGAGGCATCTGAAATATTTCCATAAAAAATTGTTAAGTGAAAAAAATTTAACTGGCTTTGGTTTTTAGAAAACAGATAATTTTGCGAAAATTGGGATTTGATGATAAAATTTGATTAAATTCACGAAAATAATACGGTAATTGTCTTTAAAGTTGCTTGAACTCCGATTTTAACCAAAGTTGGTATACGGGGGTTTTTTGAGGCGCTAATAACGACCAAAAAGAAAAATTCAGAAACGTTTTGTTTTCTAAATATCCATATTTAAAGTTAAAAATTAAACTAACCTCATTTACACTATTCCTTCTTCTTTTTGCACATAATTTTAGATTTCTACACTAAATTGGCACACAATATTTCAGGGTTCGAAGATATATATCAATGGATATATATCAATGGATATATATCATGATATATATCCGATATACAGTGTGTCTACTTAGGTTGGAACCATATGGAAAACTTTTTTATTATTATGCTTACGAAAAAAAATTACTCTTTATAAAAAGTTCTGCATGGTCCAAAATAATCTTAAAATGCAACCATTAGATATCAATTTTTTTAAGCCGTATACGAGGTCTGTAAAAAATATGAATTTTACTCAAGAGTAAAGCACCTTTATATTTTACAATACAGAAGAATGTTATAAAGTAAAGTTATTTTGAATTAAAAGTTATATATTCAAATATGCAGTTACAGCTATTTAGCTTGGAAATTTAGGATTGGTGATTATTTACTAATAATTTTTCTATTTTCTTCTATTTTTTCTTCACGATTCAGTAAATTTGCCATTTATACTGTAATTTTACAAATACGAATTCACTCTGACACACAATGTCAAATATTGCATGTCAGGGCATCCTAGATTACGTTTAATTGTATCAAGCCAGAACAATTAATACGGAATTATTAGTAAATAAAATCACCAATCCTAAATTTTCATGCTAAATAGCTGTAATTGCATATTTGAGTATAACTTTTAATTTAGAATAAATTTACTTTATGACATTCTTCAGTATTGTAAAAAATAAAGGTACTTTACTCTTGAGTAAAATTCATATTTTTTGACAAACCTCATATACGGCTTAAAAAAAATTGATATCTAATGGTTGCATTTTAGGTTGTGGACCATGCAGAGCTTTTTATAAAGAATAACTTTTTTCCAACTTAAGTAGACACACTGTATATCCGATATATATATATATATATATATATATATATATATATATATATATATATATATATATATATATATATATATATTATCAAAAATTATTTTTTATGATATATATCAATACAAAATGGTTTAAAAATTTTTATATTATTAAGCAATTTTTGGCGTTTGTTAGTGTATTTCTACTTCCCAAATATAAATGACGCTGGAGTAGAGTTAAAACATACTCCCTAATAGTAAGTTCTAATCCAAAAATGGCAACACTTTTGCCGGCATTAATGGCGTCAGTCGTATCAAAAAAAAAAAAAAAATCGTTACGACAGAGTAAGTTTTTTTTGTGTTTATTCCATTATTTTTTACAAAGAAAGTAATTGACAAAGTGCATAAAGGATTTTACTTTATTAATAAGTATTTAAGAAGCATAAAATAACTTTTGTATTAAAAAAAAGGAAATTCTGTTTATAAACAATATGGATACATATTAAACATTTAATATATATCGGATATATATCATAAATATCCGATACTTTGACCTTGACCTTTACCTTATTTTATTTATATTTTGAATATTGACCTTTTCCTTATTTTATAAACTCCTTTTAAAAATCTGTTTTTCCATTCATTAAATACCTTTTTTTTATTTAATTGCCAACCTTCACTTTCAAAGGCCGCGCCGCAGACATGTATAAACTAGGGAATTTTTCAGCAAACATGGTCGCCCCGTTTGAAAATGAGGCTTCGCAATATAATAGAAAAAATGTGTAAAATAAACAAAAAAAAAGTTTTTAAAAGGTGTTTATAAAATAATGTGTGCCAAATTGAGTGTAAAAATCATAAATTGTGCGCAAAAAAGGAGGGGGAATGTAGTGAAAATGAGATAAGTTTAATTTTCAACTCTGATGATAAATATCTCGTGATTAGCGCCCCAAAAAACCTCCGTATACCATATTTGGTTAAAATCGGATTTCAGGCAAGTTTCGAGAAAATTACCAAAAAACTAAACAGAACTTCGTGTTTTAGAAATTATGCGTTCCGCGTAATATTGCTAAATACGTGATTTATTGCGCAGGATTCCAAAATTGGAAAGAAGGTAATGATCCGCTCTAAAGTCACTATTGAGGAGTTTCCTGTAAACTTGCCTAGCTTTGTGAACCTATCGATATTTTGAACAAAAGTCGGTAGAAGCCGTAAACCCTGAAAAGTCTTTGAATTAAAATGTAAACCGATAGTATTTATCCTTATTATTGTTGGTATGATTTGTGTCTATCTCATACAAAATACTTTAATTATGTACATACAATAGTGATAACAATACTTGGACGAAGGTGACCTATGAGACTTTTCAGAAAAAGCAGACGCCTATTTTTAGCAGTCTTGTAGCGACATCATCAGCTCCTTTTCGATATAAGATAAAATTTTGCTTTTATGACAACACATACCCGCTCTTGAGTTCTTCATCACCCGGATGTAATTGCGATTTTAGTGAACAGCTTTCGTGAATGGTACCTACCTAAACTTTAGGCTTGGATCTCCAGTTTTATCATAAAAAAAGCACATTTTTTTCTCGTATTCTCTCTCCAGTTTTATCAAAAAAAAGCAAAATTTTTTTCTCGTATTCTAAAATTTATTCAATACAATAAATACTATACAATTAAGTCTTATGAGCTAAAAATCCTAAATATGGCCTTTTCGATGATAAAATTCTTCTTTGCTTACGTACTAAATATATCACATAGAGGATCACTTACAACAATAAGTAAAATTGCACTAATTTGTGTAAATCTATTGTGGAACGTTACCACATGGGTACTTTATTTTTTTCAGTTGGAGATTCGTACCTATAAAGAAAAAAAAAACATTTAGATTAACGTTCTGTACTGTTTAAGCTAGATATGATAGAAATACGTATATGGGGAGTCTTTCCTCGTATTAGAAAATTGTGAAAAAGCTATCTTGTGTATTTTTCCCGTAGAATTCTTAATACTTAACAATTTATTAAACATAATAGGCCACTAAAAACTGATGAAGCTACTGTTTCTTAATGGCACATTTTTAATTACACCGGATGACAACGAAATCACTACCAATCATATTGTGCGTCTTTTTGGACATCTTTAGTGGCCATTTTCTCGAAAACCAACAAGGATAGATATATGATACAATGCAGGCTACTTACAGATTGACGGAAAAAATTATGGGTTTTTGTATAGTTTTTTCACGGGACTATGATCAGAAAGAAAAGCAAAATTAAGTATCAGCATTTTCGACTTATTGTTTTGCTGAGGAGATTGCTAATGAATTAATAATGTTTTTATGAGAATTTATCAGTTAAGTTATATTACAATTTTTATCTGAACATTTTTCGATCCAGATAGACATATTAGGATTCCTATTATAACCTAACATTTTCTATTAGGCTTTTTTTCACAGGGCAGGGTGATCCATTTATCAAAATTTACATCACTTTTGGTAATACCAGAAGTGATAGGCAGATGTTGTTATGTATATCTAAAATTAGCATTTAATGACAGTATAAATTACTGAAAAATCCTTGTAGCATACACGCCAAAAGAAACTTTATACAAGAGGACTGCGGTCTTGGTCCTGGGGTATAGAGACTAAGCCTGTTGACTACTCTGATTGTATTAAGTTTATTTTAACATGTACCTAAAAGAACTTTGCAATAAATTAATTCACCATAACAAGATAGAACATTTCTACAACAATATAATATACTAAAATTTTAAAGTATATTCATACTCAAGGTGACTCGTTGTTAGAAGTCATGTATGGTTAAATATAATAAAAGTTAAAAATCATATACTTATGTTATAATTATAATTTTTAAATCCTTATCCATTCTGTTTTTAAATGAATTTATTGACACTGCAGCTTCAGCTTGTTCCTTAAGACGTTCCATGGAATCCGTTAAAAATAAAGCTTTTTTATCAATACTATGACAAAACGTCATACATATTAAAAAAGCTTTCGAGGTTTCCTAAATTTTTAAAACAGAATTTCCTAAAAATTTTGTTTTAATTTCTAATTTTGTTTTTGTTTTAATTTTATGTTGATGACAAGTGTTCCGAATTTTTTGGGTCTTTTTGGGATTTTTTTCTGTGTTTCAGGCGACTGCAAGTTCATAGAGGCTAAGCAGGCACAGTTTGCTATACCCCGGGATCAGGAGGAAGTGGTCCCATTTTCTAGAAAATTTCAAGGCGAATAATCCCAAAAAAACATACTAAAATATGAATACGCCACAAAACTATAGAACATATTTTTAAAAGCTGTTAAGCGCCGTAAAAATCAGTAAGAAATGTCATTTGAGCGATCAACCAATGACGTCATTCACGGCTGGGCTTACAACATCTTAACGGCGGTCTCAAAGGCAATAATTTAACAATTGACAGTAGTGACATTGATACGTGAAAAGTAGTGTTCTTTTTGTTGAATGTAATGTTATTTTTTAAATTTTCTTTGTCACTTACTAGTGCTCCTTTAAAGGTTTGAAGGTTTTAAAGACTTTAAATAATATATTATTAAATATTAAATGGTTTGCATATATTTTGCTATTATCTGAGTAAAAAAGTGTTAAACCGATAATTTCCCTAGCAAGTTCGCTGATGTACACAATAAAAAGGAGTTTTATTATTTATCATTATTGATCCTTAAATTTATATCGTATCTCTTCTATTTCAATTCATATAATTTTCTTAATTATTTTTTAAAATTTTACGGAAAAATAACACAAGATGGCTACTATACTTTTTTATGTGAGGAAAGCCATTAATATCCCATGTTTAGTCCTTGTTGGACCTGTACCAGCCGTAGAAAACCTTTTAATCAATTAACTTACCTGTAGATATTTTTATTGTGAGGTGTCTCACGAGGCGAATAGGACGATATAATCGAATCGTCATCAAGCTGATCGATGTTCGTACTTTTATTTCTGGATCTACTCGACTCTCTATAAGAATACCGCCAAGGCGCCCCCGCCAATTCGAAATTGTGCTTTCCAGTAATGCTACTGCTACCTTTGGACGATTCCGGTTTTTCTTCTTTTTGCTTTGAAGACAGTCTTCTGCAAAATAAAATTCATCAGCAGAAATTATAAACATTGAGAATATCAATAAGTATCTTAATAATTGAGCATGCCTGTTGTTTTTACCATTAATATATGTTTTAACTATCTACCTAAACGGAAAAATTTTATAGTTGGATCAGCATTAGAATAAAAATTCGGTTCTCTTTGAAAGGAAAAAAAAAGTAGTCAAAAAGGTTTGATTTGAACTGCGGCCGCCTTCGTTTTTTATGCCGCTTCCCGCACGTGTCTGTAAAAATAGTCAATATAAAAAGAAAGGCGGCCGCCAGCAAAAATTAAACCTTTTTAGCTACTTTTTATGTTTTTTTTTCTTTTCAAGGGGCACCGAATTTTCATGCGGCTTAAAGGAAAAAGTTTACTGTTCCTACTTTTAGTGATTTATCACGTCTAAAATATAATTGGGGAAAATAAAAATCCGCTTTAACTAACTAGAACTAACCGTGACCGACCAGAACTAAGGACTTTTAAATTTGTCTAAATTATCCCTACGTAGAAGTTATTAACAAAATTTTAATAATTATTAATATGGTATTTATTTGGTTGGTTATATGGGTCGTCACAATGGCCGGTGTACGAACCGGAAAGCATAAAATGGATTAAATAATTCAGTGTACAAAATGCGAATATTTCAGGTAAATTTCTGTGTACAAAAAGCGAGTGTACGAAACAAGAAAACACCTGAGTGACTACCGTTAAAATTTTTGGTAGGTCGCATAAATGGGTGTATACTAGTTCGCTCCGATGGTCAGAATATCACTCATTTGAATAAAAAGGTCGGGGGCGAGTTCGCTCCGGGTTAAAAATTCTTAGAAGTAATTTATACCTGGACTCGGCGGTTTTCTAAATAATGCATTTAATGTAAAAAAGCAAATCATGGATCTTTTCTACCGCATTTTTACGTCTGATATATAATTGGGGAAAATAAAAAGCCGCTTTGCTAACCAGAACTAACCATGACCGACTAGAACTTAGGGCTTTTGAATTTGTCTAAATTATCCCTACATAGAAGTTAACAAAATTTTTATAATTTTTAATATGGTAGAAGTTATATTTTTTTAAAATGTATAATTATTTATTCCCCAAGTTTTTTCTAATACGTTGTTAAAATTTTGTTTATAACTTCTAACAAATAATTTAGATAAATTCAAAAGACCTAACTTTAGTCAGTTGTCAAAGCGGCTACCAAATTTTCATCCAAAGTTTATTTCTATTTTAGGAACCCAAAAATTTTTAATTAAAATAAATTTTAACTAATAGAATAACCTGACCACCAAAAAAGGCGTTTCTTTTGTAAAATTATTTCTTATAGAGTTATGCCAAAATTTTAATAATCTATTAATATAGGTTTTATTGTGTTTTATTCTTGAGTCTTCACAAGGGCCCGGGACGAACCGGGCATAATAGTCGTTTAAATAATTAGGTAAAAAATGGAATACGGTACCTGTGTGCGGGAAAACGAAACACCTGATGCACCGGGGCATAAATTCAATTATAATCCACAAAGTGTGCAGGTGTTTCCTTAGAATTTCTTTTTAGTTTTGGTCTTTCGTTATTTATTGGTTTTGATGAAAAAACCACCACAACTTTGCTGTAATTCAAATAATATTTTACTACAACAGCCTTAGACTCACCTTAAAATTTTATGTCCAATACTTTCGGGTTCTTCCAGTCTTCCACTACTAGTCCTCTTCTTCTGATATTTTCTACCTCTGCTATCTTCTATAATTATATGCCTATCATAAGGAGTATCGTAATCTACTTCTAAGATCGTCGAAAAACTATGGGGATTTACTATTTCTATTGTGGTAATGATCACACCGGCTGTCAGGCAGATACTACCTATATGTATATAAAAGATATTATAAAATATAAGTTTTTTTGTAATTAGTAAAATAGTTTTTTGATAAATATTTATAGATTTTGTTGTAAATGTTTAGAGTTTGGTTCCGATGATTTGAATTTTTTTACATGAACTAGAATTTGACATTCCTTTGATACCATACTTGTAGCTCGTATCAATAAGCCATACCGTTACACTTACAACTATTAGTCTATATAATAAAAATTACTGAAACGATTTTGATAGCCCTTAATAATGCTCAGCAAAGGCCGCTTGTAAAATCATGGAATAATTTCTCAAATAACCAGTGGTTAGCTCAGAACTGGAACTCCATCACGCTGGGACCCGCTTTAATAAATGTCTATTTTTTAAAAATTTATTTTAAACTACAAACGATTTTAATTAATGTAGTAAACTCATTTTTTTGTAGTATTAATGATAAGGCAGAAAAAATTATAAATACATTTCTGAGCAGTAATTATTGCAAATAATGCAATTGCTACTAGTGATATTAGCTCAATCCTTAGTAGTTTATTGTAGTTACATTTTTTTTTACTTGATGCGAAAACATAAATTATCGCATATTACGAAAAATAATGGAGGCATAAAAAAGTGCGACATGTGCTCAAAAACTACAAACCATGCTAATACATGTAGTAAACTCAATTTTTTTGTAGTATAAATGATGAGACAGAAAAAATTATAAATACATTTCTGAGCAGTAATTATTGCAAATAATGCAATTGCTACTAGTGATATTAGCTCAATCCTTTGTAGTTTATTGTAGTTACAATTTTTTTTACTTGATGCGAAAACATAAATTATCGCATATTACGAAAAATAATGGAGGCATAAAAAAGTGCGACATGTGCTCAAAAACTACAAACGATGCTAATACATGTAGTAAACTCAATTTTTTTGTAGTATAAATGATGAGACAGAACAAATTATAAATACATTTCTTTAGCAGTAATTATTGAAATAATGCAATTGCTACTATGAATTAGCCAATCTTTGTAGTTTAATTTAGTTACTAAAATTTTTTTTTACTTCAAAACTAATTATACGCTACTTCTATAATAAAGTGCTATTTAAAAGTGACTTATTTTAAACTACAAACGATTGTTAATTAATGTAGTAAACTCAATTTTTTGTAAAGTCATAAAATATAAGTATTCAGAAAATAATCTAATAAATACAAGTACCTTCTGAGCATAAAATTATTGAAGCTAAAATACTTAAATAGCAAATAATGCTACTTAGTAAGATATTAGCTTGCAAGTACTTCAAGTTAGTTTATTGTAGTTACAATTTTTTACTTGATGCGAAAACATAAATTATCGCATATTACGAAAAATAATGGAGGCATAAAAAAGTGCGACATGTGCTCAAAAACTACAAACGATGCTAATACATGTAGTAAACTCAATTTTTTTGTAGTATAAATGATGAGACAGAAAAAATTATAAATACATTTCTGAGCAGTAATTATTGCAAATAATGCAATTGCTACTAGTGATATTAGCTCAATCCTTTGTAGTTTATTGTAGTCACAATTTTTTTACTTATGCGAAAACATAAATTATCGCATAGTACGAAAAATAATGGAGGCATAAAAAGTGCGACATGTGCTCAAAAACTACAAACGATGCTAATGAATGTAGTAAACTCAATTTTTTGTAGTATAAATGATGAGGCAGAAAAATTATAAATACATTTCTGAGCAGTAATTATTGCAAATAATGCAATTGCTACTAGTGATATTAGCTCAATCGTTTGTAGTTTATTGTAGTAACAAAAAAATCTTTTTACATGATGCGAATACATAAATTATCGCATATACGAAAAATAATGGAGGCATAAAAAAGTGCGACATGTGCTCAAAAACTACAAACGATGCTAATGAATGTAGTAAACTCATTTTTTTGTAGTATCAATGATGAGGCAGAAAAAATTATAAATACATTTCTGAGCAGTAATTATTGCAAATAATGCAATTGCTACTAGTGATATTAGCTCAATCGTTTGTAGTTTATTGTAGTTACAATTTTTTTACATGATGCGAAAACATAAATTATCGCACAATACGAAAAATAATGGAGGCATAAAAAAGTGCGACATGTGCTCAAAAACTACAAACGATGCTAATGAATGTAGTAAACTCAAATTTCTTGTAGTAAATGATGAGGCAAAAAAAATTATAAATACATTTCTGAGCAGTAATTATTGCAAATAATGCAATTGCTACTAGTGATATTAGCTCAATTGTTTGTAGTTTATTGTAGTTACAATTTTTTTTTACATGATGCGAAAACATAAATTATCGCACAATACGAAAAATAATGGAGGCATAAAAAAGTGCGACATGTGCTCAAAAACTACAAACGATGCTAATGAATGTAGGAAACTCATTTTTTGTAGTATCAATGATTAGACAGAAAAAATTATAAATACATTTCTGAGCAGTAATTATTGCAAATAATGCAATTGCTACTAATGATATTAATGCTCAATCGTTTGTAGTTTACTGTAGTGATAAAAAAAATTATGTACATAATTTGAGTACACAAAATATCGCATATTACGAAAAATAATTAAGGCATAAAAAAGTGCGACATGTGCTCAAAAACTACAAACAATTGAGGATTAATATCACTAGTAGAAATTGCATTATTTGCAATAATTACTGCTCAGAAATATATTTATAATTTTTTCTGTCTCATCATTGATACTACAAAAAAATTGAGTTTACTACATTCATTAGCATCGTTTGTAGTTTAAAATAAATTAAAAAAAATAGATATTTATTAAAGCGGGTTTCAGCGTGATGGAGCTGAGAACTGAATTTTAATCTTCCGATCCGTGGTTTAGCCCTTACCTGCAGAGAAAGTGACTAGGTAAACAATACTCTGCAGTTTAAAATAAAGTTTTGTTATTTTTTATAGGCAATGCAACTAAGTGACATCGCTACAATCATGTTTTTAGTATTTATAAATTAATATTTACATTTTTGACATCACCATAAAATAAAAACCCAGTTTGCAATTTATTATTTGAACTTATAGAAGGATTATTTTTTACACCGCACATGCGCTTGCTGTCTTGTTCTTTTTTATATAGTCGAGTCAATTAAGTCTTTTCCTCGGAAGTCTTCAAGAACAGCTTCGATTTTAATGATTTTTTTAATATATTTTTTTTATATTACTTTTAATAAGAAACTTTTTAAAGCGGGGACATAATTATTTATACCAAGCGACCACAAAACACTGCCAATCCTTTTATTTGCTTGAATAAAAACATATCTCTTTAAAACTTTAAAACAATATAATCTCGAAATATATTAGGAAACATTGGCAATATTGGAAATATAAAAATAAAAACAATAAAACTCAAAAAAACTAAACATTTAATAAAACATTATAATAGGTAATGCTCACAGCTGCTCAGCTTTGGTCCGATATTTTTGCTTGGTTTCACATATTACTTGCCTTTGAAAATTTAACGAAAACTGTTATTACAAAATCACGGGAGCGAGGCTCAAGTGATTTTGAGAAACAAGTTAAATTTCCGAAAGCAAGTATCCAACACCGGCAAAAGATATCCGGCTCAAAATCTGAGCACGAATGGTATTTGATAAGACAAATCCGCAAGTGTAACAAATTTAAAACCAAAATAATAATTATTCAACAATACAAAATACAGTCGCTACTGGGGTAACGATTGAAGACACGATTGACAGATCCATAAAATTATTGATTTTTTAGCCAGTTACACTTTCTCTTCTTCCTTTTTATTCAATAGCAAATTTCTATTTTTGACATTTCAAATAGGGTTATTTATACATCAGCGGAATTATCATCCGAAAATTAAAACGGAAATAACATTAATATAAATAAAATTTAAAGTATTAAAAATACAAAGAAAACAGAGAAATTTCTAAAAAATTAATGACACACCATCACGAGACACAAGTTAAACAACTTAATTAAGGGCCATTTGCACCAACAATTTTAAGGAACCCTTAGTACAAGGTAATCCTTAAATTGGCCAAACAAGCAATGTGATTGGCTATATTGGAGATTTAATAAGTACTTAACGCTTCCTTTAAATTGTTAGTGCAATAAGAGGCACATCTTCATAGATGTCATCAACACCTTCAATATTGTATTTAGCATAAATGCCTTTTTTATGAAAGTGCAATTCAACTTCTTTTAAAGCAAGCTATAGCCAACAAGCAATGTTCGGTGAAACCCCGAGTTCGAGACTTTTATTGTTTGTAATAGCAATCACAGACGTACTAAACACGTTTTCAGACGGTTTTTCGCAAATAACTCAAAAGTAAACATTTTATCAAAAATATCATTCTTACCAAAAATGTAGCTTATAAAAAAAACAACAAAATGGTGAGCTTATAATGTCCATAAACCCAATACAAACGGAGCTATAGCCTGTTGAAGGTTGGTTCTTATTCGTCAAATGCAAGCATTAAAAGTTTCAACGTAATATAACCAAAAAACGATACATTTTTCGTATAAAAGCTCACTATACCTTTTTTGAAGTACTTGAAAAGACCTTTATTTTTGTTTTTTATAAAAGTCTCCAGCGCTAAAATTAAGCGAGTTATGGCCAAAATAAAGTTGATCTCTATTTTTTTGGATGAAAAAATGTGAAAATCATCCCCTAATTACCACCCCAATTGAAAATAATCTTTGTCACCTTACAATTTACTTTTTTTATGTATTTGTAATATGCTTAGGAAGTTTGACTGGTATAAAGTGCATATTTAAAAAAAATTGAGCTTAAAGTGAAAGAGACATTTTTTTAATTTTGAAAAAATAGCCTTTTCTTCAAAATAACTCAAAAACCCTTAATGATGCGTAAAATTTTGTAGAATACAAAATTGTAGGTTTGTCCTTACCAAAAATTTTCGTTTTTTTTGTTACGTATCTTAAAGGTTTTTAGTATTTTGAATAAAGAATCTAGGTTTTTTAAAATTTAAAATTCTCTACGTTAAGCTCAATTTTTTTCAAAAAATGCACTGAGCATATTAAATGCAAAAATAAACGATCAGTGACAAAGATTATTTTTTAAAATGTAATTAAGGAGTGATTTTCACATTTTATAAAAAAAGTTAGAGTCAACTTATTTCCACTCGTTTAATTTTATTAAAACTTTTTAAAAACAAAAATAAAGTTTACAAGTACTTCAAAAAAGGTATTATGAGCTTTTCCCAAAAATGTATCGTTTTTGGTTATATTACGTTAAAACTTTTAATGTTGGCATTTGACGAATAAGAACGAACCTTCAACAGGCTATAACTCCGTTTGTATGGGGTCCATGGACATCATAAGCCCACCATTCCTGGTGTTTTTTATAAGCTACATTTTTGGTAGAATGATATTTTCGATAAAATGCTTACTTTTCGAGTTATTTGCGAAAAACCGTCTGAAAACGTGTTTTTTTGGTTGAAAAATTGACATATTCAATTGCGAATAACGCGAAAAGTAATGCCTTTCGAAAAAAACTTTATAAAACAAAAGTTGCTTAGAATTAGTCAATCTATCCACTTCCGTACTTATTTTTTATTAAAAAATTCCACCCCCGAGAAGGGGTGGCATTCACCCCAGGGAAAAAGCGGCAATTTTTGAGGGGTAAACATTTTTATAGAGGATATTAACTATTAAGTTCAATAGTTTATTTTAAGTTTTATACACAGTCGTTGGGTTCCGAGGTAATAATCTAAGGTGACTCCGCTACTATATAAATCTTTGTTTTGAATGGTTTAAAACGCGTTCTCATATTTTTTCAATATTTCCAAATTTTCCAATATTTCTGAGGTACGTTTAGAAATTTCAAATATTTTTATTTACGACACTAGTTATGTAGCTTTATTTGTAATAAACATTCACATTAAAATTTGATCCTGTAATTTTTTTTAAATCCTGCTTATAATTTTTATTTTAAATTTTACGCTGTAACATCCAGATTAATTTTACATTATGCATCACTTTTCATATGGAGTTTAAATTTACATATACCTATGTATCCAGGCGGACGGTAGTAAGTCACGCCAAGTTTCGGCCTGACGCATGCAGTGTGTATACTACACGAAAGGTTTACGCGTGCTTTCCCTGTATCATAACTTCGTTATCGTTTCACATTAAGGTACGAGAATTGGTATGTAAATTTACATAAATATTCTATTTAGATAGAAACTTGGCCTATATTTTACATAAGTGTTTTTGGTGGGACGAGATTGTACAAGCGGCCCTAAGTAGTACATAAAATATATTAAAATAAATAAAACCACTGATATTAAAAATAATTTTTAATTTTTTCCACGCGTTGTTCAGTTTAGTAGCTTTCCATGGTTAAATTACAACCGACCGAGTACTTCATCAAAATATGACAGCTAACTGCTAAACCGACTTACCAGCAATAAGTACCAGCCAATAGCACCATCCAAATCTAAAATTCATGGTGGTGCCTTCGATATGTACAACGAGGGGTGTCTCCGGTAGCATCCCAAAATATCCACATACTGTCGCTAAGAGCAGAAATCCACATGCTGTCATGAGTAACGCTCCATATCTAGGAACCACTATAAGCATAAGGTTCATGAGCATCCATGTTGCAAAGGAAGTCCTAAAAAATACGTAGATTACACCTAGAAAATTAATTTTTTCTTACATGAAATTCACAATTTATAGGCTGTAAGACACGAGAACTTCTTTATTATGTTGTTTTCTATTGGCAAAAAAGAGAGATAAATGTTTTCCGATAAGTCGGTAAATTGTTTTAATTTTTTTTATTTAAATTTTTAATTAAAATGTCGTGTTTTAAAATTTACGAAAAAGCTGCATTTTTGCTCTCCATTTAAAACTCATAAAGGTGTTATTTTAAAATTCCAAGCCGGTCAAAAATTTTCATTAAATTTAAAATGGAAATATTGTATCGAATGCTCCTTTGACCACGCGGAAATTCCCGAATTCAAAACAAATAACACTGATCATAAGGGAAAAAATAAAAATTTAATCAGACTTAATCTAGGGTTTTTTATTTAAATGCTTTTTCATTAACTGCTGGACAATATCTTAAACGATCTTTTTTTTTTTTTATAGGGTGTCCTATTTTTGGCATTTTATAGGGTCTCCGTAATGCTCTTTGGAAAATTTCCCATATTTTCTTAGTTAAAAGAGATACAGAAAAATGTATTTACAAACGTTTTTTAAAAATATTGTTGAATAATCTGCGGTTTCAGAATACGTATACGTGGTCAGGTAAAAAAGTTATCGTACTTTACCTCATTTTTTCATTCTATTATTTTGGATTAAAATATTATTAACAATTATAAAGAAATTTTTGTATATATTATTTTTCTGTATCTTTTAACCAAGGAACTATAGAGTCATTCTGAAATTGACAATTTCGTGATACCACTTAAGCCAGCGAACATTTTCAAATTTTGATTTAACTATTTTAAGTTTGATCCAAAAAGAGCACATGCCGTCTATATTACTTTTTTGGGACACCCTGTACATCGGTTACTTGGTACATTGATATTTAATCGAATTTTACAGAGATATCAGTTATTTTTATTAAGCATTGCATTTAAATAACCTCACAAAAGGAAACACATTTTGCAAAATATCTGGAGAACTGGCTGGCCAACTAATTGTACAATTTGGACTCATGAAATTGTAGTAAACGCGCTATTTAAATATATACAAAAAGACGCGAAGCTGCGTCTAGGGCAGCTTTTGATCTGAAACAAAACATTATAATTTTTTTGTAACATCATTTAAAGTAACCAATAGTTCATAGTTAAATTTCCATTTACAAGAAATGATCGAATGATACGAGGCCCAAAAATCCCATTTCAATAAAGAGGATTTCGTACGCACTTTAAGTAATTACAGAATAAATTTAATTTGTATGAGAAATTAGCAGTTCTTAATAAAAAATTAAAAAGTTTCAAATACCTGAAATGCCAAGACACGAAAGGTCAATATTCTGTCAATATGTATTAAAAGTAGTAATAAAAGCTTAGATTTTTGTGTTTTGGCATTTTAGGTATCTATTATTTCCTTTTTGTATTTTTCAATTTAAATTTCTCATATAAAATAAGTTAATTCTATTGTTACTGAAATAAGAATACGACATCCTTTTTACTGAAATGTACCGAAAAAATGAGACTTTAAAAAACGAACCAAGAAATAAGGTGGCCCGTTAAAAAAACGTTAAATTTGTGTCAAATCTCTTGTGATTTATTTACTTTCTTCTTAAGTATTTTTTTAGATTGTATGAGAAAAATACGCAAGCCACCAATATGGTCGATACATTTATAGGTAAAACAATGTTTTTTAAAAATTATGTTTGTCTCTTTTTACATCAAAGCCATCGTAGTTTTAATTCTTGTTCTGTGATCCGTTATATGTTCTGCGTCAGTATATGTATAAATCACTCTCATTTTTTAAATCTCTTTTTTTTCGGTTTCACAACTACAATAACCTATCATAGTGTCCTTCGTTTCCTATTTCTTACATGAGAAATTGAGCGGCAAACATATCTGCAACCCTTCGATAACCATTTTTTGGTAATACCATTTAACCGTGGTTAATGTTTCTTTTTTTGTGACATACATGGTAAAAACATCATTTTAAAAACTAAAGGACTTTTTATGCTTTTTAATACGGGGGTAATAGTAACTTTAATCAGAATACAATGAATTAAAATAATATCTTACCATAACATAATAATAGCAAAATATCCAGCAGCCCTATACTGGCCACCCCACGCAAGACCATCTTGCCCAACAGTAAAATATTCTGCTACGGTTAGAATGGGAAACGGTAAGCCTGTTACCAGTGCTTTTCGGAAACTGTCCCCCATTTGATAAGAGTCTACCCAGTAGAATCTCTCGTTGTAATCGATATCGGTTAAAGAGTTGTTGACAGGTACGGCTGAAAAAATGAAGGTAAAATGTAAAAAAATACCACTTCATAAATCAAGCTAGTCATTGACTGACCATGTTCTTAAATGACTTCGATTAATTCTTTTACATCCTTTTTTTTTTTTTTTTAATATAGAAAACCGAACTTTTTGTCTCTGTTATACTTTTGGCGCATTTCATCGGCTAAGTTAGATTTTTTTGTTGATTTGTAGCATTTAAGCTTTTTTATGGTATCACCACCTTAAGAGATTTTTTTTACCATTCTTTTATTTATTAGCTTGACCTGTATGTATGGAACGGAATCTTTCAACGTAATTTTCACCTATTTCAAGAAGTCTGATTAACTCAAAAATTTGTACAGGGATTAAGAGCCGATAACAGTTATTTCATAACTTCGTTCTAATGTCCTAACTATGATCATCAAAATAAAAAGAAAAAATATCTAGATTAGTTTGCAGGTTAAGTGTATACCATTAACAGAACGACGGTAAATGTCATTCTTGTTTATCAATATAATTAAAAAAAAACCTATCACTAAACTATACACTATCGCTCATATGTAAAGCACATTTTAGGTTTTATTCTTTTTGCCAGCAACAACGTAAATTTACTTTTTATATATAGGGTGTCCCAGAATATAAGGGCAATCTTTCGAATCTAATAGAAAACCCAAAAATATTATGACAAGTTCCCATAAACTTTTTTCCTACGAGCCTTCCCTACGGAGATACAGGTACATAACGGACGACCCTGGAAATTGATTTTTTTAATAACATTTAAAATAATGGGCGTAACTTAATATTTTCTTATATTATGGTTACTAGATAAGTCTTTTAAAATGAACCCATTAAATCATATTTGGCTTATTTAGTTTGCCAGGGACGGACTAGCTCTGACACAATAATAGCATTTTTTTAACACCCTGTATGATAAAGGCTCAACAATATTATTTTTGATAGCTTTAACCTTAAACTAAAAAAAGGTATTCTTGATTGAAATCGATAAAATCAACTGTTTACGAGAAATAAAATATCATGTTTGGTATTTTTTTTATACATTATACAGGGTGTTGTCTAATTGTACGTCAATATTGAAGGAGGCCATTTTTGGGTCCATTTTAAGAAGAAAACTTATATATAGGTGGTAAACTTTAAAAATAAATATTTATTATAATATCTATAATACATTTATATTTATGAAATTTATAATGTAATATGATGAAGCAATTTTAGTGTACCAATATTTTTTATTTGCAAAATAGGCCGGTCAAATTCTGTACGAACGCCACTTGGAAATAAAAAAATGTGGTACACTAAAAATCTGTTATCATATAATTTATGCAAATTTCATTAAATACAAAGTGGTATTACAGATATTAATAATAAATGATTTATTTTTAAAAATTTTACCACCGTGTATCTCAAAAGTTAAGACGTTTAGGACATATTAGGACAAAGTTTTCTTCTTAAAATGAACCCAAAAATTGGTTCCTTAAGTATTGACGTACAATTAGAAAACACCCTGTATAATGTAAAAAAAATTACCAACCATGATATTTTATTTCTCGTAAACAGTTGATTTTAAGGTTAAAGGTATACCAAAATGATATTGTTCAGCCTTTATCATACATAGTGTTAAAAAATTTCTATTATTTGTCAGAGCTAGTCTGTTTCTGGCAAACTAAAAAAGCCAAATATGATTTAATGGGTCCATTTTAAGAAGACTTATCTAAGTAACCATCATATAAAAAAATTACGCCTAGTATTTTAAAAGTTATTTAAACAAAAACGATTTCCAGGGGCGTCCGTTATGTACCTGTATCTCCGTAGGGGAGGGTCATAGGAAAAAAGTTTATGAGAACTTGTCATAATATTTTTAGGGCACTCTGTATAGTAAAACAAATATACCATAAAAGTTTTACTTATTTACTACTGCAAATGTACAAAATCAAAAAACATTCTAAAAAATAAAGATAACATAAGTAGAGCAACTCTAACTAAAACATATGTTTTGATATTTTCTTGTAATTTATATTTTTTATTAGTATTTTGTAGCATATCCCTTGTTTTTAATTACTTCTAAATATATTTTGCTCATGGACTTTAACAGTTCGTCAAGGTAATTTAATGGGCAAAGCTACAACATATATCGACTTCAGCCATTTGTACCGAAGGCCACTTCTCATAAGAAATAATTGATCTGTGGAACTTTGGAGCTCCGTAGTAGCCAAAATAGCATAATGGAGATTCGTGCCCATTCAGACTTTTTCTCAGGACGAAAAAAGCTACAACATATATCGACTTCAGCAATTTTCACCGGCATCACTTCCCATAAGAAATGACCGATCGGTGGAGTTTTGGAGCTCCGTAGGGGCCAAAATACGCATAATGGAGCTTCGTGCCCATTAAGACTTTTTCTCAGAATGACAAAAGCAACAGTATATAAGAAATATGCGGGGTCCTTTGGATTTATTGACAAATATAAGATATACTAAAAATAGAGGCTCTTAATAAATATTACTTTTGATGTTGTTTTATAATAAAATATATAATAAATAATGATTTAAAAAAATAATAATAAAAAAATACGCTTTGATACCAAACCGAACTGAAGAGTAGAAAATATTTTTAAGTATAAAGTGTTTGTGTACCAGTGACAAAAAATCCAACAATTAATTATGACTAATTAATTTGAAATAAGATTAAAATAAAAATTAAGTTGTTAACAAAATAATTCAATTATAGTAAAAGCGTGGGTCGAAATTTACTATATCTAATTTTATAACTCTAATTTTGGAAATAGCTACCAATAAAATAATTGTAACATTAAATATCAAGCAACCCACGCTTTTTGAAAATAATTGAATTATTTTGTTAATAACTCAATTTTTATTTTAATCTTATTCCAAATTAATTATTAGTCATTATTGATTATTGGACTTTTTATCACTGTACACAAACTCTTTATACTGAAAAATTATTTTTTACTTTTTAGTTTACTTTGCTATAAAAGCGTTTTTTTTTTTTTTTTAAAACTATTATTTTTTTTTGATGTCCTTACAAACTTAGGTTTGGCCATACCCTAAAAAATATCAATGTTTTTTTAACAGCATTTTTATAACTGGATATAGATCGGTTATACTCTAAGAACTTTACCATCAAGACTGTCTGGGATCCATATGACTTTCTTCCCTTTTTCTTAAATGGCGATCAATTCTTAGAGAACAATTTTTAATACTATTTTTTTTAAGAATGAATCTTCAAATTTTTTGATCTTACCTTGTAGTGTGATATTAACATGTTTAAGGCCAACATAGGCACCTAATTGAGCAGAGATCTTTTCGTTTGAAAACGCTCTATATGTGCTGAGTATTCTCGTTTCAGATATATGCCAGCACGAGCCAAAAAGTGAAACCAAAATCGTCGCTCCAACTAGTAGCGATAAAGTCACAGCCCAAAATGTGGTGAATCTCTGTGAAAAAAAATATATATAAAAATAATACAAAAAATACAAAAATAAGAAGTTTAAGTTAACTTTAGATTTTTTAATAAATTTTATCTAAACCAGAATTGGGTCAAAACTTTTTATTTCACTGCAATAGGTATATTATTTCTACACGAATCCATCCTCTAAGCTTATGTACTTTTGCCATCTTTGAGGGAGTTTTGTATTTAATTACACTATGTTTGGAGCCGTCCAATACCAGTTTTAACGGTCTAAAGAGATAGAAATCACATGGCGATAAATCTGGATTATGAGGTAAATATGGATGAACCTCCTTATGCATTTTTTGGGGACATTTGTAGTCAGTTGGGCAGTATAAGGTGAGAAGTTATCGTGCAGGAAAAGGTTACTCTTGATTAATCGGTTTCTTTTTTAAAACCAAATGCAGGTTTAACTTTTTGGTAAGCAAGTCAGAATAATAAAAGGCATCATTTATATGTTATTTAAAAAAAAATCTGTAAAGAGAACATCCTAGCTATACCTAAAGACGATATCCCGTACTTTCCTGGCTAAAAGCACAACCTTTGCTTTTTTTGGTCTTGAAGAGTGTGATTGGCGCTACTCTAGATTGCCCTTTTTGATTCCTGCGTAAAATGGTAAAGCCAAGTTTTATCACAGATAAGAAAGGAATTTATAAGTGTATCATCTTTATCTTGGCATCGCCCGATAAGTTCAGATGAGACTTCATTCCGTGAATGTTTTTGTTCCGTAGTGAACCTTCTGGGTAGCAAAAGCTGCAAAGAATAAAGGCATGCTGTGAGCCTTTTTTCCCAGGAGACGCAGCTTCCTGGGCTTTTTATGCCCAATCTCCCATTTTCTTTTATACCAATCCTCCCACTAGTCTTGTTTCTTTTACAAGTCTGTATAACTTCGAGACTGGTTGGTTGATTTATTCCTGTCTTTTGTTATTTTAGCGCTTCACGTTTGCACAGGATGTGGTAGGCTGTTTCTTCCCCCTCATCGCACATTCTGCTACTTGAGTTCCCATTGTATAAGTCTATCTGAGTCTTTGGTAAATTTGTTTAACTTTTTTTATTTGCATATTTTTTGAGACACCCTGTATGTGACAAATTTCAGGTATCTATATTTATATTAAAATACCAAAGTGTTTTAATTTTTTTTTAAATATTATTATATAAACGTTTAATGGAAAGTTTTATACCACCATGAATAGGCAATCATTAAATCAATTTTTTCTTGCAAAATATTTGATAAACACTTTGTTTTTGGGACAATTAAATGCGTAGGTCAACACATGTTTAATTATTTACTAAAATAAGCATTGTTTGCTAATGCGAAACTAATTTAATTTATTTAAAAGATTTACATAATTATTCGCTGAAATTGTTATTTATTACTTTTATAAATATGTAGGAATGTCCCAGTTTGAGTATTTTAGTTTTTGTGTAAAATAAATTAAAAATGTATTTTGAGCAAAAAATATTAATTAAAAAAAATTAAACGAACCAAAAAATCAATGCTATTAGATTTAAATTAAATATATATAGACCAAGCGTTAGCTGGTTTTGGTTAGATGTGTGAGGTGGCAAGCGTGTTTTGCTAGAAACCCTCCATAATAGTAAAAATAGAAGTATATAATAAGAATCATCTGTTAAATACACGGTGTGTATTCTTTTTTCTACTTTAATTGCTTATATAATTAGTATTAATGATAAAGAAAAATTGTAGTTGGAAAAAATGTCTTTATTAAATATCCTAGAAGGTAGGATTAGTTAGAAATTCATTACGCTTGTTGCAAAAAAGCAATAAACCAACAATGAAGGCAGACAACGCTATCTCCACAAATTTCTGATGAAAAATTTTATTGAAAATATGGTTTGCAAATAATTGTAATGAAAACTTTTATTGAAAATATGGTTTGCAAATAATTGTAATGACGCTTCTTTTAATATATCAAAATCGTCGATGGGTCGATTGGTTGCCAAGATACGGCCTGCCAAAATTGGCCGGCGTCTAAGGCGAATCTATAAACAGTAATAAATATTAGTTTCTTGCAGGTAGAGTTAATTATTTATGAGACCCAGAGACTTGCAATTAATTGATTCTTAGGTACGAAAGAGTAATGAGGGATTACCTCCTGAAATTTGTCCGTCATTTTATAAGTCTGCAACAAATGGTAAACTTTTTTATTCGTAATTGGACAGAAAATTTTATTCTTCATAAATTTGGTGCATGGTCCCAAACTATATTTGCAGAAGTGAGTTTTATTAAAAATTAAAGGATATACAGAGTAAAAATTAAGAAACTGCTTAAGAGTAAAGTACTCTTATTTCCAAAAATTAAGTTTAGTAAAAAAGTAACTAAGAACCAAAAGTTATGCCTAAATATCAAGTTATGGCCTCCTATTCATATTTTTTTAATTTTGAATTACCCTTGTATATTACATATTTTATTAATTCTGATGTAGGTAATACTTTTTAAAATTACTTTTGAATTACTTTTTCATAATAACTCGTATTTGTAAAATTTAACTGGAATTCTTTAAGCGAACCGCTAACTTCAAGCTTGTTGCAACGATGTTTAACAAAATTTTAGTAAAAATTCGAATAGGAGGCCATGACTTGCTGTTTAGGCCTAACTTTTAATTCTAAATAACTCTTATTTAACATTTTGTTATTTTTTTTGAAATAAGGGTTACTCTACTTTAAAGCAGTTTTTAATTTTTTTTTTACCATACCCTGTATATCCTTTGACTTTTAATAAACTAACATCTGAAAATATAGGTTCGGACCATGCACCAACAACCGACAAGCCGTTTCCACGTAACATTGATCCAAATTAACGATTTGATTTTTTAACTTTGGAATTTTGTAACTGATGAACCAACTTGCTTCCAAGAGATAACGATTCATTACTTTATAGGAAATTAAATGCGCTACAAAAAAGGTCACTTTACATTTTTCGCTAAATTTACTCATTTAAAAGCTTTTCGAGGTTAAAGTTAAGGTAAAAATTAATTTATCTTTTTTGCTTTTGAATGACCGAATTTAACGAAAAATGTAAAAAACTTTTTTTCCCAGTCGGCTCCTCCTTAGGTTTGCAGGTTTGCCTTCCCCAAAAAGGTTTTTTTAAAAATAAAATTTAAAATATATATAATATATATATATATATATATATATATATATATATATATATATAATTTTATATATATATATATATATATATATATATATTAATCATTACATAGTTACAGATTTTTTAAAAATTATTCGAACATCTGTATTTATTGTTTTATTAATGTTATCTCGAAATAACAGCCAAATTATTAAAAAAAAATTGACTGCTTTTGCTAAAATATCATTAATTTAATCGCGCTCGCATCCTCGAAGCCGATGCCGATGCGATGGTTGCAATCAAAAAACAAAAACCCAATTGGTTCATTATGAGTACGCGTAAGTATATGGAGTTGCCTATCTTGGCATTGGGCGCTGAATTTGTCTCCCCAAAACCCCGGATGCGGTTTTTTAGTCCCCGTGCAAAACCCCTTTTTTATCTGCAGGCTGATTTACGATTTATTGAATAATTTGTTATTTTGGTTTTTTTGTGTAACATAGCTACTTGTATGATTTTTTTTTCAGTTTTTTTTTTGTCCATTTATTTACATTAAGTTTATTGTGGTTATTTATTTATTTTTAAAAAACCCCTTTAAAATTTTTTTCCCCTTACTTTTTTTAAACCCCGAGCCGCCACTAGAAAATTAAATTTTCTATAAAGTAATTAATCGTTTTCTCTTGGAGCAAGTTGGTTTATTTTCCAAAAAATTCCCCAAAAGTGCATGTTGGACGAAAATTTTCAGTAAGATTTTTGTGGGGAATTTAATTTCCAACAAAAATATGTATATACGTATATTTTTCAGATATATTCTTCAAAAGATCTAAGCGAAAGCTGCGTACGGATTAAAAAATTAAAATCTGCGATGATAGACCTCCTAATATTAAAATAAGGGGGTCAAATTTTGAAGAATAAGTTTTTTAGTGATTTTTTATATATATATATATATATATATATAAAAAAAAAAAAAAATATTTTATATATATATATAAAAAATATTTTTTAATATATATAATATAAAATATATATATATATATATATATATATATATATATATATATATATATATATATATATATAGTAAAAATAATAATAAAAAAATATATATAATAATATAATATATATATATATATAATAAAGCAATATATATATATATATATATATAAATATTATATATATATATATATATTTAAGGTATAATTTAATTGATGGCTAAAAATGTTTCATTTTTTAGATACAGGGTGTTGAAGTTTTTTTAAAATTTGGGTTTTTATTATTCTCAAATACTTTTTCCGTTTTTTTTTTTTTTTTTTTTTTTTTTTTTTTTTTTTTTTTTTTTTTTTTTTTTTTTTTTTTTTTTTTTTTTTTTTTTTTTTTTTTTTTTTTTTTTTTTTTTTTTTTTTTTTTTTTTTTTTTTTTTTTTTTTTTTTTTTTTTCAATAACAAAAAACAAACCAAAATTAAAAGAAAACTCCATGACCATGACCAAATTTTAAATTAATAAACTAAAACAACAAACAATAATTCTGTTATGTCAGGCAAATACAACAAAGGCATGTTCATAATTAATTTATTATTTGAAAGGATTTTTTCTTAATGAAGCATGGTCACAGATAATTAAGACACAACAATTTTATCTTTAGATGGGATCTAGATTGTTGAAATAACTTATTTAATATTTAAAATAGGCCGAAAAATTTCATGCCTCCTCCAATTACATGCACCAAAAATAAAATTTCTTTTTCTAAGCTTCTCAGTTTTTTATCCGCCACAAGATTCTTATTATAATGCTTACCTCTTTTCTAATACCAGGAAATATAATCAAGAATGCCACGTATAACGTGGCGAAGATAACGAGAAACGTGATAACGGTGACGTCACCGGTAACGGCAGTTCGATTGCTGAAATTGTACAAGGTTGGTCCTCCATCGTATCGAAATGCGTCGAACCAGCCCTTCATTGCCTTGGGAGCACCCCTGTAATGAAAAGAACACATAAGTTTGAATTAACATTATTTTTGAAGTAACACTATAATTAATAGTAGGAAAGCTGGTGAAGAATTTTGAGTAGGTACTTAAGGCATCATGAAAATTTTTGTAAATGTCCTTTAAGAACCTCTAAATAAGAAAGTCGAGGTCTGGCTAAAGGGTAGTGGCCCTCTACCAACCCTTGAGTTTCTATAAAAGGAAAATTTCTTTATTAAAAAGAATTTCTAAGGCATTTTGAAATATTTATGTCTTTAAGTTAAATATTTAAGGCATTAAAAATAAAAAGCCAGATCAATTAATCGGGTAGAGTAATATAGGTTTTTAGAGACAAATAATCCCAAAAAGTCAGATTAATTTGGTGGAATTTTTCACCTGTCAGATGATCGGAAAAGTATCATATAAGTGCCTGTAAACAGCACTATGCATAACTTGAGGTGCGAGAAAGAGAGAGAGGGAGGCTACTGCGACGTAATTGGCTATCGCGAGATCACGTGACCTACAGCGCCCATGCGGGTTCTCAGGAGTAATTTCGGAGTGGAAGTAAAAATCTTAGGCTTTTTAACCTACAGGTAAATATATAAAATAATATATGATAAGAAAAAAATTACTACAATTAATATTTATCTATTCCGAAAATATTTAAAAAAACGCTTGGACCCTGTACGTCACGTACCACAGTGGAATGATACGAGTTATACTTTCAAAAATGGCTACAGAACGCTCAGATTTACCGAATTTCAATTTTATTTTTTTAATGAAAAGCTCATGAAATTTGGAAAAGATTGTCGAAGCTCTTTTTTAAGTTTTTTTTTAATTCTGTCCCAATTTGAAAAAGTGGCAACTAAAATTTTAAGTCTTTGACATATTTTTAGTCGATATTTTGGGCACTTAGCGAAACTTACACCCTCAACATGTTAAATTTATGATGTTATATAATTTATAAATAACCGGCTGATTTTTGCACAGTTGCTAGATAAATAACAGTAAAATGTTATGGTAGATTATACTGACCTACAAATATCAAGGGTTTTTTGCCCTGACCTATACCCTAAACATATTTGACGCATGCCAAATCAGAAACGGCCCAATTTTCAGAATTTTCAAAAATAAAAAATTGTAGATTACGTCAAAATTAATCCTCCCACGAAGTTTCAGAGGAGTATTTTTTATGTCAAGATTTAAAGCCGGGATCGATGTCTATAACAAATGACCCTTTTTTTGCCAAAAAATATTCGAATGTAATAAAAAAGTTAAGAAAACCAAAATAACAACAAAAATAAAATTTAAAATAATGTAAATTCGACCCTGTATGTACAATCGGGTAAAGAAAATCGTTAAGTAATCATACTCTGTAGTTACTAGAAACAAAAATGTCGATTACAATACAGTATTTTATTAATGTGTAGGTGGACCTTTTAGTAGACATGTCATTTCAAAATAATCGTAGATACAGATAATAATTTAGATTAAATACAAAAATATATTTCTATTAATTGAAAATATAGGCAAGTTTTACATAATCAAATTAAGGACTCAGATAAATGTTTTTTGGTAATTTAAAAATACTTAAACCAACTTCAAAAAAATGTAACTCAAAATTATAAAATAATATTTTTTATATACACCCTAAATTAACTAGCAAAAACGAAATCAAAAGTTGGTACGAAACAATTTAGTAGCCCAAAAATGTTTTTAGAGGTCGCTGCCAGCGAAGTCATCGTTTTAATTTAAATTTAGTTTTATATTTAATGGTTTTGTTGGTACCAACCAATTATTCAACTGCAAAATGATTAATTTGACAAATAATAATACAAAAAAGTCCTAAAAAATATCTTAGAAACGAAAACAAAAAACGCTATAGAAGCAAACACCCAAAACAACACAAAAGGTTGGTTATGTTGGAAAGAGTTATAACTATAGTTCTGGAAGGCCGAATTTTAATAAAAGTGACAAATAAGTTGGAATCAAAGGTGAAAAATAACAAGTGTAATACAAACTTTAATAAACTTTAGTGGCTATTGCGTTTTGTATCTTAATTTATTAAGAGATTAACCAAACCTGTCATAGCTGGTAATTGTTTTTACATCAAAATTATCCTGGTTTATTTGAAAAAAAAAACGTCCGTCGGAAGATATTTTAAGGAAAAAAGTACAATCTTAACGACTTGTAAAATGAAGAAAAATAATTAATTTAAGACGATGAAAAGACGATTAATTTTATCTTTTTTATTAGCTAAAAATAAAAAGGCTTTGTAACTCTGTAAGATTCTAAAGCGGTCTATGTGGTACATTAATAATAATAATAGCACTGACATTATCGAATTGGGCCTGTTAATATCACAGCACTGAAGTGTGTTTTTGGTAGAATGAATTATTTGGTTTTAATTAGTTTTTATAGCGAAACGAGGTAGCTTTTACCGAAACAGAATATTGGCAGGGAGCGGAGTGTATGGTGGGAACAGCTGAATCGATTGCAGCGCTCGCTGTGGTCAAATTTTAGTTAAATCATTCTTGATTTAAATGTAAACAATTAGATAAAAATATAAAAATTGTAAGAATACTGGCAGAAATAGTAACTGCAAATTTTATACATTTTTAAGTGCTGGTTGGAAATTAGAAAAAAGGAAAAATGGATAAATGCAGCAGATAAAATGTGTTGAATTTTAATTTCCCGGGCTTAGCCGAACAATTTTCGAATTTGACGTAACAAAAAGAAAAACTTACTCGCTTTCTTGCCGTGTACCATTTGTTCCTGTCTTTTCCTGAAGTATTTTAATGATTTGCATATTTTAAAGAGAAAAAGGTTCTTTTTAATAGACTTAGTTATTAAGGAGTGTATGCAGAACTGACTTTAGTGTCTGTGTAGTTTTCTGTGATTGTGATTAGAGAAATTGGCTATCAAGCCCTTAAGTAAGTAAAGTATATATTAGTGTTAAGTATATTGGAAAGCCCTGGACTTGTAAGTTTGTCAGGTTATTTTTTACTTATCGGGCAATTTTTGTCGGAGCCCGCTAGTTCTTGAGTTATAACGCCCCACTGACATAACCTCAAAATTGCATGAACAGAGATTTAACAGAAGTTATTCTGACATTATTTGTAATGTTATCCAACAGTTATTTACAGTGCTGACCAGGTTTATATATATTTATTTACGAAAAATAAATAAATTTTACAAATAATCTTACACCACTCCCACGGCTTTCAAGCATGGTTTTACGAAGCCGTCAGATGTCGTTTTCATCGCCCACCGTGCCAATACAGATTTTTTTGGATGGTATTAAAAATATTTTAGTGCCATTTAGAAAACATCTGAAACTTGCACACAGGGCATTTATATAAATGGGTAAGAAGTAAAGAATTTCAGACACAACCAAACAGAGTAATTCAAAACCTATCTCTAAATATTAAAGATACAATTATTTTAAAAAATTTGACATTGCTAGGTTCAATACGAAATGAAAATAATAAGCTATATTGTACTTCCTATCACAAGACCAGGAAGTATCAACAAAAAAACACATAATTAAACGGACATGTGAGGTCAGAAAAACCAACAAGTGCAAAAATTTCTTTAGACCTTGCCTTGAAACCAGGTTATTCATCTAAAAAAGCCCAACATGACAGGCGGAAACGTTACCATATAAAATAAACGAGCTTAAATTTTTAAACAGTGACACGCCCAAGTAATAATATGTCGACTCATGGTTCTTATGCTTTAACTGGCTATGTGTGTGTATATTAATACACCTTCAAGGTATTCGGCAAAGGTTACTGTCAAGGGCGAGAATACGAGCCAAGAGAATGGTTTGGTAATCGAAATATTCCGTAATTGCTCGCAGAATTGTGATTGGGGATTTTTTCTTACACACGTACATATGTATGTGCGAATGTATTTTATAGACCAGGTATATATGAACATTTTGTCTTTAAAAAATTCCAACCAAGCTGATTTTTTGTAGAAATCTTAATTTTGGTGGCCTAAACAAACTGGGGTAAAATATTTATTTTTTGCTATATCTCAAAGATTATAATTTTTTTAAGAAAAATAATTATAAGAAAAATTATGGCTAATAAAATTCTACATCGGCTCTTACATTTTTTTTTTATCGAATTCGTCCTTTTAAAGATACATGGCGAGTTTTATCTAATTAGGAGTACCGCACGTCAGTATATTAATATACGCGATTTTTAAATGCATAAATATAACATTAAAAATATTTTACCATTAAAATAAATCAAAAAATGTCTATAGAAAAATTACCCGGTAATCATTTTAGTATTTTACTCTTATGTGCCCTTAATTTCTGGAAAAAATTTAGCGCATTCATCTGTGTTAGTTTTGATAAAAGAATATTTTTCGACTCAAAAGCCAGTCACATTAAACAATCTACATCCACATTCGTGTCTCATAATATCATTTATTATTCTAAGATACTATGACAATAATTAATTTAAAAAAAACATTTAAAAAAATTTTGATTCCTGTCTAATGTCAATTCTTATTTTTTTATTCTACATGAAAGTGGTTATATACCGCTAATCTTTTTTTCTTTCATTTCATAATTCACGGTTTGGAAATATTTTAAAATTTAATTTTAAATAGATTATTAAAAATTTTATTTATGAAATTCCTTAATTAAAATTCTGAGATCGCTTTTCTTTTTAAGGTAATGTCATACATGACATTTATTTGTTGCATCAGGTATATTAATTAATTTAAAAAATAAAAAAGGGTGTTGTGTTAATTGATTTTAAGTTTTCCTAAAATTACTTTAGCATCAACCATGTATTATTAAAATTAACTGATATTGGTGCTACACAATTATCTTTATTTAATAATATATATGCACTTTCTTTAATTTAACGTTTGTTCTTTGCTATATTAGAAGCATTCCGGTTTATTGTTGAATTCTGTGTTTTTATTGTATGTTCAATGTCCATTAAAAACACAGCATCCCACAAATGAGAAATTTGTCAACATGCATTTGATAACAACCTCATAATAAACTAAAATGCTTCTAGTATTTTAGCAAAGGAAACTTGTTTAAAAAACGTAAAATAATAGAAAGTGCATATATATTATTAAATAAAGATAAAAGTGTAGCATCAATATCAGTTAATTTAAACAATACATGGTTACCTTTGCTTGATGAGGATGTAATTTTAAGAAAACTTAAAATCAATTAACACAACACCTTTTTTATTTTTTATTTTTTTTATTTAGGTTTTATGGCACTGGCTTAACCAACTGGCCAGCTTCTCTTTTATTTTTTAAAAATAAATATACCATTTACAATAAATTAATGACATATATCATTCATAAAACGTTACGTCCAAAAAAGCGATCTCACAATTTCTATTATTTTTATCAAAATTCTAACAGTTTTAATTTTAATTATTAATTTTTTAGGTAAGTTTTGGTTAGTTGTGGTTATGTTTTTTATCTCATTTTTGAATACTTCTACGACTTTTTTAAATACCACTGTACAGGGTATTTGATTATATTTATGTGGCTTCTGGAGCCTTTATTTTTAAAGACAGAAAAAAATGTTTTTTATAAAAGTTGTAGGTTTTTTTCCATATTATCTTTTGAAATTATCAGTAAAAATATATCGCATTAAAAAAATGGAAAAATATAGGTAACTTCAACTTTTATAAATGGAACACTTTGTATATTATGCGCTACAATAAAAGATCTTTTTTTTTCTGATTTCAAATATATATACATTGATGATATTTGGATGAACAATTTTTGAGATATTTAAGCCTAAAATGTACATAAATAAAAAAAATCATATTAGTATCAAGAAAGCTATGAAAACCATAAAATTGTTTTAATAAATTTGACGTATTGATATTGTAAAAAGTTGAAATTTATCATTTTAAAACTATTCAGAAGAACAAAAAATCTTTATTATGCGTCTTTTTTATGGTAACAATAATAATGTGACGACAGTGCAAAGGGAATATTACTTATTATATCCTGAACAACGGGTACCATCTATAGATATTAGCAAATACATAGTAAGAAAGTTTATTGAACGAAAAAGCTTTAAAATGAAGAAAAGGACTACAGCACGACATGAAAACAAGGTTTTGGATATCCTCGTTTTTTCAGGACAATTATTTTACTTTTTCTATTGGACTTGCACTAACTACTTTTAATAATTTTAGAAAATCCCGAAATATCAGCCCCGAATGCGGCATCTGAACTTAATAAAACAGATTATAAAATTTATTTAATCTTAAAATTTTACAAATTTTATCCTTATAAATTTATGTCCGTTCAGAACCTTCCTGAACAAAACATGCAGGACCTACCTAAATATGCATAGCTAGGTTTATGCAGCAGGATTCAAAGTTTTTAAATAAAATTCTATTCAGCGACAAGTCTTCCTTTACTTTAGAAGGAATGTTTTATCACAAAAATAAACATTATGGGTCCAGAGAAAACCCTCACCAAATTCAGCAACATTACAATTCTATTGTTTCCATGGCTTTCTTGATACTAATATGAAACTTTTTTGTAATTTATTAATAATTTAACCTAAAATACCTTAAAAATGGTTCATTCAAATATCATCAATTATATATATATATATATATATATATATATATATATATATATATATATATATATATATATATATATATATATAATATTATATATATATATATATATATATATATAATATATATAATTATATAATATAAATATATATATAATATATAAATAATATAATATATATATATATATATATATATATATTGAAATAAAAAAAAGATCTTTCGTTGTGGCGCATAATATACAGGGTGTTTCATTTAAAAAAGTTGAAGTTGCCTATATTTTTCCATTTTTTTAATGCGATATTTTTTTACTGATAACTTTAAAAGATATGGAAAAAATCCCACAATTTTTATATAAAACATTTTTTTCTGTCTTCAAAAATAAAGGCCCCAGAAGCCACGTAAATATAATCAAAGACCCTGTACGTTATAAATGACATACAAAATTAAAAAAGACAAGATCTTTATAAAAAATTGGCAATAATGAATATTTTTATTTATTCTTTTTAAAACTTAACCTACAGTTTATATAGATTTTTACGAAAAGTAAGTAAAGTGGCTTTGATAATACTGTTTATACTGATTCAAAATGTTGCAAATGACACAGAGGCTGGATTCAATGATGGTACAGCAGATTTGGAAACCCTGTAGAGTGATTCATTATTAAAATTTTGTCTCTATTTGTTTCGTAGAGTACCCTTGGCGTAAAATAAAGCCTAATTGCTTTTAAACATCGTCAATAAAAATGTTTTTCAAATAAGTCCAACTTTATGCTTATTACTTAACACGAAATTTCTTTTAGAGTTAATTCCTTTTTCCTAAGCCTTTACATTAAATAATTAAGTATTAAAATCCATTTAAAGCTATTTACAGGCATAATGTCTTCTAGCACCATTACTCTTATTAACTAAAGACTAAAGAGTTCGACCATATTTATCATCCTTTGTGAGATACCAACGTTTTTGCAATTAACAGAGACACGACTTTCGATATAATTACTAATTACTTTCCAGCAATGAAGATGGATATTATAGAATTAATGATGTTTAACACTTGCCATGAAATTAATGATATATGAAACATGTATAGCTAAGATTAGTTTGTTATGAAATAAAACTTGTTAAAACACCTTTAATATTACACTAAGAATTTGTTCTTATTTTTTCCTTAGTATTTACGCAATAAATACGAAAAAAGATAACTCCGAAAAATCGTGTACAGGTTCATCCCACGAGGACTGAAGGAAGAGTGATATGTGTGACTTTCATCATAAAAAAAGTGAAATAGCCATCTTTTGTATTTTTTCATTAGAATTTAATAGAATACTTAAATAATTTGTATTAAAGTAAAATAGAAAGCGAAATTAAAATTTATTAGTTTAATTTTAAAAGCTTATTATAATTTCTTTGTGATACGTTCCAATTTCCAATAAAAAATATTTCGTAATCATTTTTAAGACATACAGAGTTAATTTCATTTTATGTTTTGCATTTGCCAATTTACAATAAAGGTAACAATAAACGCTAGACTTTGAAAAAATATTACCTATTTGTGTTTTAGCATTTCAGGTATTTTTTTATTACCTGTTTCTATTTTGTAATTTAATTGCAATATTCTCATCTAAATTAAATTAATTCTGTGGTCCTGCTTGGAATATAGTTTTGCTCTTGAATGGAGTCTTTTACAACTCTTACGGTCGAGTGATGATCGCGTTGTTAAATTTAGCAATGGACTTAGCAATTGTTAAAAGTTAACAACTGTTTAGAATGTTTAACAAAACGTCATTGTCAGTGTTATTCAATGATTTTAGTAGACAACCTGTCAAAATCTGACATTTTATTAACTACCGTGGGTATCTAAATGTGGTTAGAGGGAGTTTGTTCACACGAGACTTAAATATTTGGAGACTCGGAGAAGAAGGAAAAACCTCTGCGGGTAGCAGACTCCACAGTCTGGACACTCTAGGGATGAAGAAACCAAGAAAGCTGGAAGGTCGAGGCCTCTCCAGTTAAACTGTAAAAGATGCACAAAACTTGCACCACGTGTTGCTCTGTTGGGAGCTGCCAGAGGAGGAATTATACTGGCCATCTATTCTGAGCAGAAACCGTGAAAATAACTATAGAAGAGCGACAGATCCCTGGATCGTCGGTGGGCAAGAGGAGAAAGCTTTTCTGTGAGCGTGAGATCATTTATAAGACGAACAGCTCGAAAATGCTAAGAATTGAAAGAGACGCAATTCTTCAGATGTGACAACAATATTCTAAAGAGCGTCTGATTTGGGATACATACAGAGTCTACAGATTGGAAAGAGAGAAATAAGTTCTAGCTCGAAAGAGGAAACCAAGCTTTTTTGAAGCTGCTGAGGCTATGGATGTAATGTGTTTGTGCCAGTTGAGGTTATTCTCAAAAGTAACGCCGACAAGATTGGATTAGGGACAAGTTAAGTTTTTAAAAGCTTTTATTTAACTTGAAATGTTTGCGTGTTTGTTTGGGTCTGAATTGCAACTGAATTTTAAAGCAGTTATCCTCAATCGATTGAGCTAAAACTTTAAGTACACGTTTAGTTTGTAAGAAAAAAACATTTTTAATAACAAACTTTTATTTACATGTACTAAAAAAAGGGAAAATAAACAAAATTAATTTATTACATTACACAATTTATATTGTATAAAAACTTGTTTGCGAGATTGACCTATTTTCTAAAAAAAATATATTTTTTTAGAATAACTTATGTGAGGAATAAGTAACACATTGTATTCTTATTTATCTTTACAGGTAGCTCTCGCGACAAGCTTTTATATCACATAAAGTGTGTAACGTAATAAATTGATGGGTTTAATTAATTTGATTTAAAGTTTATTTTATTTTTTTTACTACATATAAATAAAAGCTTGCTATGAAAAATGTTTGTTACTATTAATTTATGTGAACTGTCGTTTCAGACTATCCGGACTATATCCCCATAACAAATAAACCAAAAATTTTTGATTTATTTGTTCTATTCGACCATCTATCCTGGGACACCCTGTATATGCACTACCTTAACACCATCAACCATAAACTTTTAATAAAACAATAAAGCTTAGTTGCTACACACCAGACCATTAAAAAGCATTACTGGTTATATATTATATATTATATTGTGTGCATTGCTTAACTCCATTAACATTGTGTTGCCCCCATATTTTATGTGTTACAAAATTAGAGCGACTTCCGCACTTAAGTTTTTTTATAGTTTAATAGTTAACAATAGGTAGAAAGACGTAAAATAAAGGTCTGGTTATGCAGAGAAATTAGGACAAGTTAACGTTAAATAGGGAATTTAAAGGGTTTTATATGTCGCACCCACTTGGCGTAGTTGTTCATTTCGTGAACTGGATGTCCAGTTCGTGAAGTGAAACTAGATAGTGTTATAATACAGTGAAACCTGGTTAATTGGGATTTCAAGGGATTAATGATTTGGTACCATTTAAAGAGGCTTTCATTTATCCAGTTTTCCAGATAGACAGAATTAAAATAGTTGTTCTTTCATTAAAAAAAACCTTTAAATATACTGCACCAAATTTGATAAAATGTTTCTTTTATACAATGGATTAAGGTACAGAGTCCCTTTTAAAGAGGTTAGCATCAAAAAAATCCTAGAAATCAAATCTTATTTAACCAGGTTCCAAAAGTCCCATTAACAGAGGTATTTTTATAAAGAAGTGCCGGAACCTCATTGTAATTCTCAATAATGATGTAATGTATGTTATTCCACCATCTGGACAATTTTCATGTCCAGTTCATGATATGGATATGTAATTTTTCCACTTAGAGAAGCGAGATTATATTACACCATCTGGACACAAAAATCATCCAGTTCCTGTACTGTATATTTGGCATTTGTCCACTTAGTAAAAATGGCATGAACATTTTATTAAACTACTAAAGCAAAAATGTTTAATATCAAAGATATTTTTTATACGCTTCTTGATCAACATTACACAGAAAAGTAACCACACCTAACCAAAAATGTTGGATCATTGCGTTGTACCTATTACAGTAAATAGATAAATACCAAATATACAGTAAATGAACTGGATGATTTGTGTCCAGATGCTGTAATACCGTCTCGTTTCACCAAGTGGAAAAATGGTATATCCATTTCATGTACTGGACATTCAGTTCATGAAATGGACAATTAGGCCAAAAATTTTTTATTTATTTTTGTAATATATGTTTGTTTAACTGCAAACACCGAAAATTTTTAGTAAATGCGGCGAATATTTTCAAAATTACATGAACATAATAGTTATTACATTACATGATGACTACAACAAGTGTGAAAGATTAGAATGACAAGGTCGTAAACCGAGTCGTTCTAATCACACGAGTGTTGTAATCATGTGTAAACGCACGTGTGATGTACAACGTTTTATATTCAACCCAAAAAATAAAGATTTTTAATTTTCGTTTATTAGATGCCTACCTTTAACATATTTAATTATGACATTTATCACATCTTTCGAATTTTAACTGTCGGGCATTGTTATGTGCTCCAGACCATGGTTACAAATATTGAGACCTTGTTTACTTATCAAGAACATATTTGTTTTTTCTAAAAAGTCAGTTCGCCCTGTCAAAAAACGCAAGTACTTTTCGCACAAAAAAATCTATTTAAAACTTACGGCAGTACTTGGGCATGAGCCTTCGTGGACAGTCCCAAGATAAAAAACATACTAGAAGCGATTCCGAAAGTTTTAATTAAAAAATGTGTTATTATTATTTATAATAATTGAGTCATCTAGATGCAAAATCAGATATATCCCTTCGAAGTGAAACTGAGAAAATTGCAAAAAACTGTCACTTTTTAATAAGGCATTTTTTCGTGTCAAATTTTGTACCAAAATAATCGCGGGATTTCAGAATATGAATAGATTCAGAATTGTGGATTTTTTTAGTTTTTTTTTTAATTTATAAAAAAAAATAGAATGGATATAACTGGTTTTGAAAGTTAAGCTTGGATTTATCTGGTTTTGAATGTTAAACAAAGTTCAATGTATCTTTTAAACTTTATTTTATTACTTTTATTCAATATACACAAAGTGCATATTATTAGATTGTAGTTAAGAAAAAAATCAGTGTTACAAAAAATTGAAATGACGATACTAAGAAAAATTCAAAAAATCTTAAGATTCATAAAATAGTAATTAAACAAATTGATTATCGTCCTCTTGAGGTTGGTAACTGATCTCTTCTTCTTCTCCTTGCCCTTCTAAAGCTGTAGACTCATCTCTACTTAAAACACTACGATAGCACTGAAGTCCTAGAACATCTGCCTCTTCTTTCCAAGTCGAACCGAAGTGCCCACTAAGAAGTTCATCAACATTCCTCAATTTTTCCGGCTTGATGCTGCGAGATCCTATGTACATTTCAGTTGGATTCACAGAGTTTAATGTTTTGCCTTTTTTACAAATCCCTTGCGCTTGGCCAGTAGAATGTTTATAGAATGGTTCACCATTTAGAATAACATTTCCAGACATGCTTTTTGTTAACATTATTCGCTTACACGAATTTATTTTGAAATGCAGCGACGAGGTGGATTTAATGTTCATTTTGATTTGCTCCTGCCAATCATACACTTTCCAGTCTGAGCCAAGAACTTGCACAGTAGCAAATTCACTGAAAATATTAAGATATTTTTGGGGGCTAATGATGGTATCTTCCTTGCGGATTTTCTTTTCTATATTTGCGAATACCCGGTCGGGCGGTATGAACGAGTGACCGGTAACGGGTAACACTAACTCAACAGATTTGATATGTTGGGGTGCACGATGAAACCAAGTTGCTACCATGGTGATCATTGTCAAATTTTTATTTTGTCCCCCGCATCCGTCAGAGCAAAGTCTGAGATCTGTTATATCTTTCAAGTCTAATTTTTGTAGTCTGTCAAAACCAGCGGAACTGATCTCGTTCCAATCTTTTGCTTTGTCGGTCTCTTTCCAAGTGTAAGAAAACACATTATTCTTTGTTAATCTGGAATGGGATGAACCAACTACAATAGTGAAATTATATAAATATAACTAACGTTTGTAATATGCTTGTTGGTCTGGTATTTTCGGTAAAACTAAATTTTTCTCGCAATCGTAGGACAAAATTAATAAGCCAGGTGTTTCTTCTTGTAATAAATGGAAAAATGCCTTAGATTTTAATTTATGAACCCTGCAATCCGTAATAAGTAACTGTTTTTCATGCAAGTCTTTGGTATTGGCAATCCTTGATTTAAACTCCAAACACCGCGAACAGACGTCAGTTTGTGGACTATTAAATCCTAAGTTAAATTTCGTATTAAATACGCATCTGAAAAAAGATTCGTTAACTGCATAGTTTCTAAAAGCTGCATTGTATAATTTCCACATTTTTTTAATACTTAGATCGCAACAAGATACTGCCTGGAACTTCTGCCTCTACAATAGTGACTCTCAATTACATTAAAAGACCTATACCCGGTTGCAGAAAGCGTGATTAGTACTTTGAATGGTTAACGAAATGTCAGATTTTGACAGGTTGCCTACTAAAACCATTGAATAACACTGACATAAGGTTCTGTTAAACATTCTAAACCTTAATTAACTTTTGTGCAACCCGGGGTTAATATAGTTAACGATCATTTCCTTTTTTGTTAAGTTTTTGTCCTGAACCCTATTGTCACCACGATTCTCAATAGGCATTTTGCCTGTTGCGAAAAATCGACTTAACACACCATTAACTCTATTATGGCTTAAATTTAATGCTTTCAGAAAAGTATTTTTGCACACAGGTACGTGTTCCTTCGATATTTTTTTAGGTATAAAATAGTGAAAAGATGCATTACGGCTTCTTATGTTTCGTGAAGGTCTCCTTCTTTTCACTTGACGAAGAGTACAGTAATTTATAATAAATGAATCTTGTACTGTTTTCTTATGAGTAACAAAGAAAGACTTGTGAAAACTCGCTACATCAGCATTTGTTAATAAAGAGCATTTATATGAAGGCGTATTGTGGTTACAAATCGGAAATCTTGGCGGTCCAGTAGCTAAATATCTAAAAAAATACAGTCATGCTAAGACGCCCATGTTATTAAAAAACAAATAAAAATACCTTTTCTCTGAAGCTTGATTTCTTTTCCAATTCTTACATTGTTTAAGCTTCTTTCTCGCTTTGTCTGGTGTTCTTTCCTCAGGAGTACTCATCACTTTTGCCTTTATTATTTTTCTAATCACAAAATAATAAACAGACCTTATTCCATAAATTGTTTCATACGACTGAAATAATATATATGCTTGTTTGGCGCCAATACGGGATATAACTTGTTTTGACTTGCAGCTCTGCTTACTTCAAATTCTGGGATCGGGATTTATCTGATTTTGTACAGCAGCGACGGCAATGGATATATCTCAATTTGAACTTCATCTGTCACTGAATATATCTGGTTTTGCATTTCATCAACTACATAAAAGGTAATTTTAAGTGGGATATAACTGAGTTTCAATGTCCCATAACGTTTTAAAATAAAGGTATTGGATATATCATTTTAATTCACGGATTCGCGCGGAAAATTTAAAAAGTGGATTTATCTGGTTTTGCATCTAGAGGCCTCAATTAGTAGTGGTAATTTGTATCGAAAATTAATATATTTTTAGAAATTTGTAGTTGTTTTTTATTACCACCAAAACAAGTTGTGGTATGAATTCATATTAGTTGTATTATGAATCTCGTATCGTATCTTAAATACTAGAAAAAGAGTTTTGTAAAAACGTCATAACTAACGGTTGTATATAAACTATTTTACTATATGTAAAGTGCCTTTGAAACTTTGAACGCGCTTTTCTCAAAACTGTGTTTTTAAAGTCAATGAGCAATATTTTTGGAAAACGGCAAGATAATATACACTGCTTAAAAAATTAACGGAACCCTTTTTAATAAACTTGTAAAATATTAGCTTGGTGTTTTTAGACAAAAATGTTATGTAGCTTAAATTAAAGGTCTTGTAGAAATACATAATTCATTTTAGATAAAACTTCTTGTAGCTTTTATTGTTTTTGAGATATTGAGGTTTTAAATTTCAAAAAATAATCGTAAATATCTCACAAACTCTAAAAAATACAAAACATTTTATAAAACAACAAATAGAGCTTTCTAAATTGTCCATATAAAAAGTTATATAAATATTTTTGATAGGATCAATAATAAAGGAGAAAATGTGTGTCTTTTTAAATATGTAAGCTTAATCTGAATGTAATTAACACCTTAAAAGTAAGAGGTGTTCCGTTAATTTTTTTGCGCAGTGTATTATATTACCGAAATATCATTGTTTTTTTTTTCTTTTTGGATTATCCGTTTCAGAGATATCGTGCTCACAGTAAAACTCTTTTTTTAGATGTGTTCCCGGAGATCAGCTATATCGTCTGTCAAAATAATTATTTGTACAAATAAAAAACGTTAAACTACGGTTAAAATTCGTCCTTATATGTGTTTAAATTTTTACTTTATTAAAAAATTAAAAGGTCTTTATTAGAAAAATTCTTGAAATTCCATTTTTTGGGCTTTCTAACTGTATTTAACCCCTTAATTGGTGGTTTAATAAATAGGTTTTGTCAATAAGATCTGGCCTCATTAAGTACGTGGATTTATTTTTTTAAAAATGGAAAAATAGCTGCGTTTTTATAAAAACGTGTAGAGTTTCATGTAGATTTGTCAACAGGTTTGTATCTTTATACGTGTTTAAAGTTGATGTATTACAGTATTTTTTTAAAAATGGAAAAAATTAGGTATTGTGCAGTAATAAACTTTCTATTTTTGAACAATGTAGAATTGAAACAAATTTATAAACTACTTTTAAAAGTATATAGGGACTTCCTACCTTTATTTAAAAAAGTAGAATGTGGATTGCTAAATTGTATTCTGTTCAGGCACGTCTTGATGATAATCCATATAAGGCTACGTAAAAATGAGCCTTATTGGAGATAGGCTTATAGGCTTGTTGTTGGCCAAGGAATCTTCCAATAAGCGATGGATATGTTTTTTGAAATACCCTGTATAATCTTGTTAAGTGTTTTGAGTATTAAGAAGAAAGTTATATGAATGTTCCTTTTTAAACAATTGTCTTAAAAAGTATTGAATTGATAAATTTGCAAACAATTGGTATGGAATGTAGATGCATGACATTCTAAGAAAATTCTTTACAATAACGCCAAAATAACCCTTTAACACAATTTTATAAAATAATTAATGTCAAAATTCTTATTTAAATTGTTAAAAATACCTGTGCCACAAAATTATGAAAAACTAAAATTTTAAAAGTAATTTTTTTATTATATAAAAATATTTTTAATTAGCTAGTTTATGTACAGGCTTTCAGTTCTCCAAATTATTTATATTTACATATTTTAAAAATTAATTTAATACCTTAATTTACTAGCCAAACTTAAGCAAAAACCATTACACTAGTTGCAAGTAACAGTAATAAAGCTAAAAAGATTTTGAAAAATTACAAAACCGTGAAAACAACTAATGATTGACACTTGAATAAAAATGAAATATAATATATGATGCCTATCTATCCCATGGCAATTATTGGTCTCTTTCGTAAATTTGAAAGTTATATTATTTTAAAAGGTTGGTATATGTCATTTATTCAACTGTCTAAGGAATCAAGTTTTTTTTATTAGGCAATGGTCCTTCTTTAGGGCAAAGGTTTTGGTGTTAAAAGTATAATTAATTATGATGAATCTATTCCCGCAGCAATACCAAGGTTCTTAAAGTGCCAGTTAGACTATAAAACCTTATGGATGTAAATAATAATGTCAAAATATATATATATATATATATATATATATATATATATATATATATATATATATATATATATATATATATATATATATATATATACAGGGTAAGTCTGTGAAGTGAGATACCCCGTTTATCGCTTTAAATAGTCAAATTGGAAAAAAAAATTAAAAATATTTTGGTTTTTGCTGCTCTATATTTTGCAAACAACATTATGTATACAGGTTGTATCAAAAAGTCCGTACAAGAACAAAGTTTATTTTTTTAATTGACTTTCTATATTTTTTGTTACATTTTTGTTTTCTGCATAAAATTCTAGATATTTTTTATTCAGCATATCATATCCCTATATTCAAGTGTTTACAAGATATTCGCATTTAAATACAAATTTAGAAGGGAAAAATCGAGGGAAAAATCCGCTCATCTTTTAATGTTGTTTTACGTTTCTATAGTTTCAGAGGTTTTTTGAGAGGTGCATAATAACCATATATGCTATAGAGATTAATAAAAATGTCAAAATGAGAGTTTTATTATTCTGTAAAAAAAAGTTTTAATCGTTTTTTTCTTCGTTTAAGGTTTTAGCTATTTCTACTCGTCATGTGATATGTAATTACTTATTAATTATTACCATGATTGTTTTGTCACTCTACAAACACCGCTAAAATAATAGAAACGTAAAACAACAATAGGAGATGAGCGGCTTTTTTCATTCTAAATTTGTATTTAAATGAGAATATCTCGTAAACAATTGAATATAGGGATATGATATGCCAGATAAAAAATAAGTTTTGCACAAAATTAATATTTGTAATATTTCTGTAAACAGTTAGGCAAAATATTCACAATGGTTAAGAATATTTTGTATGATATATGGAATTAAAATGCCATATTCAAAAGTTTTAAAATCCAGGTCTGTATTTAAAAAAACATAGTTTTTAATTTATTTAAAATTCAACATTCTGTATACCAGATTTTTTAAAAATTTTACTTTTTACTTTGAATACAGCAGCAACAGCAACTTTTATGTACTTTTTTTCACTACTTCACACTTTCTTTCCCTGATATTTAAATGGAAAACCACGTATCTAATTGAATTTAAATTGTTTTTATTTCTTAAAATGACAATGCGTTGTAGCAGCTGGTCATGTGTATTAATTTCTTACTCGTATACCAAATTTTTCATGTGGCCCCAAAAGAAAAAAATTAAAGAATTGAAATGCGGGGATCTGGCTGGCAGGAATGAGACCCCCTTTAGTCTATCCATTTGTTAAGTATCTCATTTAAAAAGCCAGAAACAGTCCTTGCAAAATGTGGAGGGGCTTCATCGTGCTGAAAGTACAAGCCTCTGAACTGTCTGATAGCATGTAGATTTTCCGAGACCACACATGGGAATCTCGGAAAATATTTATTTCATCTCTAGTAAACAGCGCTTTATTCGACCACAAGGTACAGTGTAGATCTCGTCTGTGCCTTCTAATCAATTGAAAAATTAAACAGCTAGCGTAATCACGTGCCTCCAACCTTTGCACCTTTTGAATATGGATAAAAAGCCTTTAATCCAAACTTTAGATTTTTTAAAAGTATTCTTATAGCGCACATTTAGTGATACATAACTGCCCATTTTTTTTTTTTCGTGTTGTTTGCGAAATATTAAATTAAAAAAAATGTTGCTTAAAAAACTATTTATTCACATTCAGGATGTTTCGTCAATGCATGCTGAAAATTTGTGTTTTTCAACCAACCGAACAAAAAAAAAATAAGCGTCTTTATGTAACACCCCGTATATTTAAAAGTCACATTAGGTAACGTAAAATGTCCTTATCAAAAAAAAATATTTGAGAATTTTTGATATCGGTGCTTTAACTGTTAAATTTGACATCCTGTTACGATCTTTTAGGATGTAAATATGGGCGATAAGTGATTTAAGAAAAAGTAATTTCACACGCCTTAAATATTTTAGATAAACATAGAGTTTATAACTACTCGTATACGTAAATTACATACAATTTATCACCACAGCAGTACCCTAATATGATTAACACCTATGAGGACAAATTAAAATTATTATCACCAAGAATTGCATAATTTTTGTCGACCATTAGTTTATGGTAAATGACAGACATTTAAAATTTAAAACATTTTAAAACGGTCTTTATGTTGATATAAATAATACAGTATCTGTATATTTCTGTAGTTAGTGAGCCAATGATATTTTTGGTAGAGTGTATCTTAAATTTGGCAACTTTAGTTTAAGAGTGGCGAAAGAGTGGACCAAAACCAAAAATATACCAAAACGTATCGCACTAGTCCACAAAGTCATGCTTATAAACGCTAATACCAATAAGAACTTTTCTGTATTTGTTTTTGCTTACGTGATTCGTTGATAATGTGATGGGTCGGTTATATAAGACACCAAAAAACGTATAATGTTATAAATACCAAATAACAATATTCTAAAATTAAATAAATAAGTTAATCTATATTTAAAAATTATAAACTTCATCAAGTCCTAGGTCTTCCTGGATTGTTCCTAGTACCGATGCTGCATTACCCCGTTGCACAGCTAAACCAATTCTTTGGATAATGAAACTTCGAGATTTTTTGCATTCTATTTTTTTGCAAATTTCATGAATAAAACCCTTAGCCCCATCACCCAAAGGACCAAAAGTTTCAACAGCAAATGGAATGAAGATAAAGCGTTCTTCAAGCTCTTTATATTTTAGATGTTTTTTATTCTCGGCAATACGAGCAGCCGCACCTACAAAATTAGAAGTTTTTGTCCAGATAGGATTTTGCAAGTGTATGGCTGCAAGTAGCGTCCCAAAGTAATTGTTTTCCATATTTCCAGAGAATTAAGGTCATTTCATCTACCCGTTTTCCATCGCTTCTGCAAACTCCAAGAGGCTCTAACACAGAAGGATTTTCAGCTAAAATCAGAGCTCTTTTGATAATGTCATTTATCTGACTGTGTCTAGAAGAACGCCCTGCGCTTTTTTTGCAGCTTAACCCATGTAGGCCATAAATATCAGCATTTTCGCCGCAAACGCAGGTGTGCTCTCCACACACAGGCAGACCAAGTCTGAGAGCGATGGAAGTGCGTTAATCCAAGCATTACTTTCAGGGGCCTGAAGAGCAAGTAGACGTGCCTTATCTTCACTTGTCTGCCACATGTTTGTAATATATTTGTGACGAGCTTGGCAAATTAAAAAGTCAAAATCTTTCTGTTTTTTTGGTAATTCTTGTGGTTGATTTTGAAGATTGCAAACAGATAACCATCTTACAAAACAATTGCTGAAATCATTATCTACTGTCGCAAGAATATAGGAAGGTAAAATTTTGGAAAGTAAACCTGACACGTCATTGATTGAACCTAAAAAGGCAGAAATAGACAGGGTGGATGTATCTCTTATTACAAGACATCCAAATTTTACTGGAAGAGTGCTTTGTAACCAAGAATTTAATTTAATATCACAATTTGTTATGTCTTGAACCAAACTTTGTAATCCATTATCAAAATTACAAAGTAATTCTGGATATTTCCAACAAGGTGAACATCTTAACAAATAAGACATTCGAGGTATGGCAAAGGAATATTTTAGTAAATAATAGGAAATATGTGAGTCTATAAATTTTAATTTGGTGCTAAGAGATTTTAAAAATTCTGTCTTTTTATTAATTGAGTATTCAATTTCATTTGACGAAAAAGCACTTCCTAATAAATTAAAATTTGAAATGGGAATTACTGACAGATTAGGAACAACACTTAAAAAATTTAATAGTATATTGGAATGATCTTTAGATAAAACAGTTAATTCACACTTATTAAATTAAATTTAAACCCAAATATTTAATTCCTCTGATTATTTTATGAAAATTATCTAAAACCGATTTTGGGTTTCCAGCAAGTGTACCGTCATCTAGATACCAAAGATTTATTTCTGTATTTAATGATAAAATAAGTGGATAAATTGCTTAAACTAAAAGAGCTGGTCCAAGAGGATCTCCTTGTTTGGACACCTCTTTGAGAAAAAATATGTTGATCACCGTAAGAAACTAAACTCGGTTATCATAACATTGGGCTATAAATGGTAAAAATTCTGGGAGATATTCGCTTACTCGTGATAAAATTGTTTTTCTATTAACCATATTAAAAGCGTTTTGATAATCTTTTTTTTAAAATAACTTTATCTGATTCGTCAGGAAAAAAGAAGAAAACGACAGGTGTATTGCTGCTTCTGCTCCATTTTGTTCCAAAGCCGTTGATATGGGCGAAAAAGGTTTCCTAGTTTCAAAATCGGAGCTATTACCTTAGAAGCTGGTTAAAATATTCCTACTGCTATTGGTCAAATCTATCTTTTTTATTAAAAGCAATAGGTTTGCTCCATAAAAAAATTTACAAATATCTTGAACTGAACCTTGAAATAAATGAGTTATAAAAGACTTAATTGACGACAGTAATTTAAAAGAATGGTTACCATGCTCGTCACTTACCAAGTCCTTAAGATGTCTTGGTCTTTGGTAAGCAAAATATTCCGTTCTGTTTGGTTAATTTAGCCTGCAGTGTCTCGTAAGATTTACTATCATTATTCTTACTTCTAGCTCTATATCTGAGGTAAACTTCGGCGAAAAGCATTTAATACATTTTTTCGCATGTCCCTGTTCTGGCATTCTTGGTCCATTCAATTTTTGATGAATAATCTAAAGAGTCTACCGAAAATTGCGCAAAATTAATGACCGAGTGTTGTGTTGCTTGAAAAACTGTTTCGATCTTCTGTTGCTCTCGACAGGAATCTATTCCAACCCCTTGGTTCATTGTCGACCCATGGGTTTTAAATTAGATCTGCTTTGTGGGGCATGTTCTCCTTCTTCTCTTTCCCAGCTGGTATAATCGTTCTAAGGTAATTGCTAAATGTATAGCCTTATCAGGGGAGTTCTCATAAAAGAGGGTTTACTACCTGATTCACTTTTGATTTGAAGCGTCTCGTCCTATGAGGTCCTAGAATGAGACCGCCTTAACCTATCCTTGTAAGAAAAGGTGTAGTGGTGGTGAGTTTAGGAGAACATCTAAGGCTGCAGTTGGGATAGATCTTAGGGTCTCTATGATGAATAAGCTGGCCAGCTTATGCATATGTAGTGGCCACAACAATAAATAAATATTTACACAGGTTTACAAAAAAAAATGTCCTGACTATTTGTAGGTATTTCGGAGCACTAAATCCGAATTCGGGGTCAGTTTTCCCCATTACGTCAGGAAAACGAGATTTCAGAGTCATTTATAAATCAAAATGGCGATATTTGTGAAGGCGGCCCTGGAACAACTTCTCGAACGACTTATTAACTTGACGAGTCCTGTGCAGCTCTTAAGTACTTTTTGGACATTAGGAAAAAGATCCGAATCTCGCCCAGGGCCGGCCCAGGGGGAGAGTGTGGCCATAGAGATTTAAGCTCGCAAATTTCGATTTCCCTGCCAAGACGTCGAATTTTGACGCCGGATTTGATTTGAGTTGATTGCGATTGACCCGGCGATTACCGGAATGATTCAAGATCCTGAAGAAAGAGCTCTGCGTAGAGCCTAGTGTCACCACGAGGGATAAAAAGTGGCTCTGAGATTTTTATCTACAAAAATTTTCATTTCATACTCGAACGTTGAACTTAGCTTTTCTCTGGCTGGATCGTGGTCGACCCGCAGTAACCTGGTCATTGCTGGAGTCTCAGGTAAACATTGGAACGATGGTTGTGAAATTTTTTTGCTGAGACATTAAGGGGCTTGTTGAACCGGAAAATTTTAATTTAGAGCTCATAGATCACAAATTCAGGTCCAGCGTTGACAAGTACATGAGAATACCACCGTTGCGAATTCAGCGTGCAAAGCTGATTTTCCACTCCTTCCTAGGGGTAGTTTTGGTCCTAAAGGGTAAATTTCATTACGAGAAATACTTTCCGACTACAAATTCGAGTCTAGGGTAGAAAAGTACATTTGAATACTATACCCTTCTGGGGCAGTTTTTGCCCTCTGGGGCCAATAATAGACATGTAGGGCCTTTTCTAAGGCTGGATTTGGATTAAGCGTGAAAAAATACAAGGGAATATGACCTTTTTTTGTGAGGCTGTAACCTTTAAATCTCGTTTTCCTGACGTGATGGGAAAAAAACTGACCTCGGATTCGGGTTTAGGGCGCAGAAATACCTGGGAATACTAGGGTCCGGTCAAATATACGGGACATTATTTTTTTTTGTAAACCTGTGTTATTCAACACAAAACAATTTTTTTATTGAAAAGTCCTTGTTGGGTACACGCCAAAGGAAACTTTATACCGTAGGACCGCTTTAGTTCTGGTCTCGGGGTATAGAGACTGAGTGTGCTCAGTCCTTTTGACCTCTTTAAACTACCAGATCGTCTGAAACAGAAAAAAGAAACCCAAAAAAAAACCTAAAAAACCTAAATACGTTTTGGTGGCAAGTCAATTCAATAAATAAAACCGCCACAATAAGATAGAACGTATTTACAATTAAGCTTTTTTCTGTTCATAAATTTCCTACCTTTCTAGGTTATGTTATGCTAATCCATTAACTTATGTTTTACAAAACTAGCGTTTGTGTGCATGGGTAACATGAATTATACCAATAATTTTATTGAAACGGCTTTGGCGCATAAGGAGGGGGTAATGAGCTTTTTCACTTTTTGACATCTCACCCAGCTGGACTTGTTAAGAATAAAAAGAAGTTCTTTTTTTTTTTTATGTAGGTGCTTCATAAACTGTTTTATTAAATCATGAAGATTACTCGTTTTTTTCGAACATCTTAACCGCATTAAAAGATGTATTAATTTTGCCTGCGCCGAAGCGCGGATAAAGCACAATTTTTAAAAAAAATTTTGGCAAAGAAATAATTTTTTTTAAGCTTTAAAATGTTTAAAAAAAAAACCCCATTGCCCCAAATTTTTTAAAAAAGAAAAAAAATATGTGATGTGTTTTCCCCGTAGATCTTCATAATTTTTTTCCTAATATTTAAAAAGGGGATAGGGAGTAAAAAAATTTAAAAAAACCAATTTTTTTTCCCTTTTTTTGATTTTTTAAAAAAAAAAAATTTTTAATTTTTTTAAAAAAATTTTTTTTCCGAGGAATAGAATAGAAGTTTTAAATAAAATTTTGATTGATAAGATTTAAGATGAACCTGTAAAGGCGATTTTTAATCCAAAAGTTATTCAAAACTTCTATTTTTCAAAAAAATAATAAAATTCTAAGTTTTTTTTAAGAAAAAATCAAAAAATTGAGAAAAAAAATAGACCCGCCCCCCCATCCCCCTTTTTTTAAAAAATGAAAATAAAATTTTTTTAAAACACATATCTTCTTTTCATTAAAAGGGGGCACCCCCAAAGCATCTGATTGGTTAAAAAAGGCTGGCAAAAAAATTTTGATAAATACCCTGAAATTCCCCCTATTTTAAAACAGCCTTATTTTTTTAAAAATTTTGTGGGTGTTTTTTTTTTTGAATGTCAAAAATGTTAAGAAAAGGAATAAGATAACATATATACCTTCCTAATAATATATCTTAGGCCCCCTAACTATATCCGCTGATATAAATAATACAATATTTTGCATAATATCCCTGAAAACCCCCATTACGTTTTTTTATTTAAAGGATATTAGCAAAAGGGAAAAAAAAGGAAAAAATTTAAAAAGAAATAGAGCATTTCGAACACATTTTGATTTAGTAAGATGTATGTCAGATATAATTTTTACGATTAAATGCAAACTAACTAGATCGCTAATAAGACATGTTTTTGTTATTGCAGAATAAAGAAAAAAGAGAATATACCGAGTGTTTCGTATAAGAATGTATTTTAGAGGGATTTCGTTAAACAGAAAAAGTTCTAGTTTGAGTTACATTAGTAAGAAGGTGTGTAATATTTGTTTTACTAAATAGTACAGTTTACAGAGCAGAATAGAAGGTATTTTGGTACCTAAAATTTAATAGCAAACAAAAAGTGCCAAAAGTGATTTATAAGAACATAAAAAAGCAAAAATCTGTACAACCTATACCAAATTACTATTTTTCCTCTTTGAGTGAAAAAATTTGATTTAGCCGTAATTTAATTGCGATACTGTTAATAAAACTTTAATACAAATTAACAAACAAACTAAATGTTTTTTTGTAAAATCTTTTTGGTGCATTTTTCGCAAGAAAATACTGAAAAATCGCTAATATTGACCATTTTTATAAAATTTTATAACCTGGATTCTTTTACAGAGAGAGATTTTAGTTTTAAGGTATGTTTCCTTCCACGCGGCCGCCGCATGCGTCTAACGCGCTACGTTAGCGGCAAAGCACTCCTACTCATGTTTTTAAATGTGCCTGGCTTCCAAGCGGCCGTCGTATGCGTCCCCCGTCAACGACTGCGATTGATACGACTGGACTGCTGAAAAGCAGGTAGTCCCGTCGTGTATGCATGATATTTTGTTTGTGTTGTTTTGTGTGAAATGCCCGGGTTTTTTTTTTTAAAAATTGTTAAAAATTGGCTTTATTTTTAAATAGGGTCCTGGATTTTCTATTACGCATTTTAAGAGCTTTTAAGATCCCAAATCCAATGATGTTTCCAAATTATTCAAAAAAATAATTTAATGTTGTCCCAAATTTCCCGCCAAAAATATATTGTCTGACTCTCTCTAACATATGGTTTGTTATGAAAATTGCCATTAATATGAATTTTTCGAATCAATTAAAAAAATTATTGGGTTTGGATATTAGTTCCCAAAACCAAAAAAAACAAATAAAAAATCCAGGGCCGTATTTAAAAAAAAACAGTATGATGACAGCTCAAAAAGAAACGTCGGGGTATAAATCTAATAACCCCTATCTTGTAGAACAGAAAACGAGAATGGAAATGTAAAAGTTATTTTGTTACATCGATTCAAAAAAAAGTATAAAAAATAAAAACGAAATTGCGAATAATCGGTTTTTTTTCCGGGAAGTATTCGAAAATTTTAAAAAATTTTAAGGTGGCATTTTTTATTAGCATCATATTGCGCAATTTGCCTTCAAACCGACCTCACCTTCAAGTTTCCGAGATCCTAAGATAAGACTCCCTTTGGTACACCCTGTACAGATTTTTACCTTAAACAATGGCTAATTTTTCGTCTGGGTTTTTTGGATATTCAACTCGGTTTGGACTTTATATCGTCTTTTATTAAGTCAAGAATAAAAAAACCCTGCTTTATTCAGTCTAAAATATTTTCTAAATTTTACTTCATCCCGGCAGATGTCGATTTATTAATGTATAAACAACCCTCATCGCGTCTTTGCTGAAATATTGGATTTATAAATTTCTATGTTTCAGATTGGCTAATTGTAATAGTATTTCGTCATCCTCTTTTTCTTCAATAATAAATATATTGCTAGACCATCCATCACGACTCTTATAAAGATTATTCCCTTTCACTAATAATTTTGCTATCGCGAGTTTGAGCCGCGGGGCCTAAGAAACCACCTGATTAAACGGCGGCCGCATTTAAAAAAACATTGGGGGTCCATCCACCGCCTGGAAGGCATACCTTTAAGGAGCATGGCAGCAAGACCATTTAGCGCCGTTTAACATTTATTGTATAGTCCGATCTCCTCCGGAAAATGTATAATTTTTGTTATGTTTTCATCTGTACAGTTCAGTTCATAAAAGTGTTGTACAGCTATTTTAGGCTAGTGTAAATCAGGGTTTTATAAATGTCTTTAAATTTGTCACTGACATTGATTAGTAGATTTTTGACAAGAAAAGTTTTTGATTTTTTATTGGAACAATATGCCACAACTTAATTCTATTCAAAGAGCTCAAGTAATTGCCCACATACAAGATGGCATACCGATTAGAGATGTCGCCCATATTAGGAATACCAGTAAAAATACAGTGCAAAAAATAAAACGTCCATGGGAAATTGAAGGAACGCTGGAGAAAAAGAAACCAACATGCAGACCTAGAATATCTACCCATGAAGGAGACGATGTCCTTATAAGGTATTTACAAGCCAATCCATTTCAAGTTGCTCTAAATGCTATAGAACGAACGAGTTTCCCAGGATCTCGACCAACGGCCTGTTGGAGGATTAAAAACTCACATCTTAAAAACTATGTTGCTGCAAAGAAATTAGTTCTAAGTAATGAACATAAACAGGGCAGAATAATTTTTGCCCTCAACAATATTCTAAGGGAAAATTGGGATAATGTGGTGTTCACTGATGAAAAAGTGTTCCAATCAACTTCCAACAGACATATCAGAGTATACAGACCAAAGAAAACTAGATACAATGAAGAATATATTAACATTTCTTATCGATCTGGAAGATTTTCGGTAAATGTGTTGGCGTGGTTAAGTAGACATGGACTGGGGTGTGTTGGATTTTAAATGAAAGATTTAACGCAATCACATATAAAAATATTTTGGAAAATGTGATGTTGCCTAGTGTTAGACATCATTTCCCCGAAAATAATTTCATACTGCAGCAAGATAATTGTCCAGTCCATAATGCCTAAATAATAAAAGAGTGGTTTGCAACAAACAATATTGAAACTATGGTGTGGCCTGCAAAATGTCCTGATGTCAATATAATTGAAAACGTGTGGGGCATGATGACTAAAAAAATTTACGATATAAATTTTAGACCACAAAATAGAGACACGTTGATAAATTTTATTGAACAAACATGGGATGAGTTAAGTGATGATCCTTTGTTAATCGCAAACCTTTATTCTTCCATACCCCGGGCCCCGTAGGCTAAATGAAATTTTAGAAAGAAACGGTGCTATGACAAAATATTAGATTTTACTGTTTTTTAATTGTTACAGATGTTGTTTACATATTTTTTTCTAAATTAATTAATCTGAAATTTGTTATAGATCATTCATTGTTAAATTTTGTGATTTTATAAATATATTTGCTGTAATTTTTTAAAAATAAAATTAATTTATAAGAAATAATTTGAAATGGATTGACCTCATCATATGATTTTAAAAAATTATGTATATTTATATATTCTTAGACAACTTTTTTTTGAAATACTGGATATTGCAGGCAGGTTTACACGATACAACTGTTGTAGAACTTTTTATTGAACAGAACTGTACATGCTAAAGCTTTTTTAAAATCTAATAAAATATTATGTGTTTTCTAATTTCACCATATTGTTGGCATTTGGAGATTACCTGTTTTATAGTAATGGGAGTTTGACATTCATTACAGTATGGAGGACTCGATGGAGGATCTTCATTTTTTAAGAGATGTTCGTGGGTTAATCTAGAGTGGCCAGTTCCGAACCTGTTATAGATAACCATGGTTTTCTTATCAGTGTTATTTATAGTGCACTTTGTAAAGAATTTAGGTTTGATTTCGTTAAGTTTATTGTTACCTTCCATCATATCCCATTTCGTCTGTATCATGTTTTCAATAGTATTTGTTAATTGTGGAATTATGTCTCGACTTGAGTACATATAGGTATCAATATTACCTGAATTTGTCGCTGCTTTTGCTAATTTATCTACCGTTTCGTTACCAGCTATACCGATATGACTAGGTGTCCATAAAAATATTATTGAGCCTTACATTCAATTTTTGTTATTAAATTGTGTATATGTATAATTAATATCATGGGTAAAAAGTACTTTTTGATGGAGTGTTAAAAAGCCGATCTTTCGGAAAATGAATTTTTATAATATGTTGTTTAAAAAGGCTAAAGGCGGACTCTACCTAAAATAAAAATTATAGTTTAAATTTATTGTAGTGATATTTTAAATGACTTTTTGATCCAAAAGATCAGGCAAAGGGTAAAAAACGGCTCCAAATATTGCGTTAAACGCGCGATCTCGTTCTTGGAACAGAGTAATGGGGAGTCTAAGTAAGCAAGGAAAAATGCTAAGAAACGCGCTTTGCATTTCTTCTGCCTTAAAAAAACTACTCGTCGCACAGCGTTCGCATTTAGCCTTTTTAAAAAATATTTTAAACAGTAATTTTTTGAAATATTTTTTATGTTCTATGCACCACTTTTTAAAAGCTAGCACATGATTTGCTGTTTAAGGAGATGGGTAAAATTTGGCCTTTTTTCGCCCATCATATTCGTGGAAATGCAAAAAATCAATTTGGATCATTTTATATTTATAATAAGTCCAATTATCTTTATTTACATCAACAATGAATTGGTAAAAAAATCAGAATGGCAAGTACCAGAAAAACCTTCAAACATGCTATTTTTATTGAATTTTTGCCGTTTTTTTATCTTTTATTTAAAAAATTTAAATGCTGCGCTTTGTGCACCAAGATGATTTTTTTATTTTTAATATTACACTTATTAAGCTTATAAAAATTTATTTTGGTGCGTTGAGCGCATTATGAAATTTTTTTTAATGAAAGATAAAAAAACGTGTAAAACGGCAAAAATTCAATAAAAATAGCAAGTTTGAAGGTTTTTTTTTCGTACTTGCCATTCTGATTTTTTACCAATTTATTGTTGATGTAAATAAAGATACTTGGACTTTCTTCAAATTGTGTTAAAATATTATTAAAAAAACTTGCTACATATTCGGCCGAGTGATGATCGCGTTGTTAAATTTAGCAATGGACTTAGCAGTTTAGAATGTTTAACAAAACGTCATTGTCAGTGTTATTCAATGATTTTAGTAGGCAACCTGTTAAAATTTGACATTTTGTTAAACATTCTAAACCGTTGTTATCTTTTAACAATTTGCTAAGTTGACAACGGTTTAGAATGTTTAACAAAATGTCAGATTTTGACAGGTTGCCTACTAAAATCATTGAATAACACTGACAATGACGTTTTGTTAAACATTTTAAACTGCTAAGTCCATTGCTAAAGTTAACAACGCGATCATCACTCGGCCGATTAAATGTTAGAAGTAAAAAACGGCGAGGTTGGTATAACCGGTTTAAAAAAGAGAGTTAGGAATTACCCTAAATCACCAAAAAAACTTTCAGGGAACTTTTAGGTGGCGGGATGGGTTCCTTTTGGACCCCGATAGTTGAATATAGGATTATTCTGTGCCTTCAGCGGTCATAACCCAAAAAAGCGAGCAAAAAGGTTATAGAATTTAACGCACATGTTTCCTTGTGCGAAAGTCCCGATTTACAGTCTAAAAACTTTAGGAGATCGCCTGAAAATTATCAAAAATTTGCAAGTGCCTGTCCTAAAATAGACGCTCGGTCGTAATATAGGAAACTAGGCATGTGCCCATTTCAAATTGCAGTAATTTTGTAAAAAGTACCTAACCTGGTGGGTTGATAATACTAATACAGGTCTACAAAAAAAATTGATGTGTCGGTGTCGGACTAGGATTTTCTGGGGTATTTTTTTCCGCTGAATCTAAAGTCTTAATTGTGGGTCAAACAGCAAAAAATCGACAAAAACCCAACAAACCCACACAGTACATTTACCGGCAAAAACGTGCTACCACGGAATGTTTGGACTACGACTATATAAACTATAAGAGATACGAAAAATTTCATAAAACAAAAAAAAGAGCTTTAAAAATTGTTCACATAAAAAGTTATAAAAACATTTTTATAAGGTAGATAATAAAGGAAATATAAACAAATACAAAAAATGTAATTTTGACAAAAAATTTCAGTCCAAAATAGGATTTTTTTTAATTAATGTGATTTTTGTTTTTTTTTTAAATTAATCATTTATTTTATTCATTTGAATCCCAAATAATACAAAATTTGCGGAAAAAATCCAAATATTTTTTCAGAGGTATACCTTGAAAAAATTCTTAAAATTGTTTTTTTTTAATATTGCATTTAGACAAAAAGATGACATAACTTAAATTAAAGGTCTTGAAAAAATACATAGTTTATGTCATATAAAGTTTCATGTATCTTTTATAGTTTTTAAGATATTGACGTTTTAAATTTAAAAAAAAATCGTTAATATGTGAAATTACGCCTTTTCTCGATTTTTTGCTGTTTAACCCCCAATTTTGACTTCAGATTCGAATTCACGGAAAAAATACGCCAGAAAATCCTAGTCGGACACCCAGCACACACCACTTTTTTTTTGTGGTCCTGTGTAATTTATCAATTTGTGGTATGTCTATAATTATATTATATGCATGAGACTCCCTCGTCCAAACCTTCTAACTACAAGCATAAGTGGGTGTGCAAGGTAAACTAAGGAATAGTTTATGAGACAGGATTTAAAGATTTCGTGTTTGGAGTAGAAGGAACGATCTTTGCAGGTAGCAGCTTGATACTCTAGGAAAGACGGTGCGAAGAAAGTGGGAAGTTTTGGGCTTTTTTAGGTGCACTGCAAAGTGTTGCATGAGAGTAGCATGTGGTGCCCTATTTGAAATAACAGGAGAAGAAATTAGATAGTTCTGTGAGCAGATGACGTGAAAGTACCCATAAAAGAAGGACAGATCCCGGTTCAAGGAGGCAAAAAAGAAATATTTTTTGCAAGAGTAAAGTAGTTGATAGGCAAGACGGCTCTTTTTTTGGAAGAAATCAAGCATATTTAGTCTTTTGGAATGAAAACAGTATATCAAGCAAGGTCAGATTTGGTTGACATACAAAGTGTTTGGGTTAGAAAGATAGAAAAATCTATAACTTGTGCTGCTTAATACTCTTTACTGGAATATTTAAATCCGGGATTAACAGTATACAATTTATTGTAAACTCTTTATAATATACGTAATAATCCATAAAAAATATTAGACTTATTTAAAAAAAAACCAAAGGTCATTTATCCAGGATTAAGCTATATTTGTGGGTTTTCATATAATAAAAAAATATTAAACTGGGATGCCGTAATTTGGAAATACCGGGATACCGGACCAAATGAGGTATTAATTATAGTAATTTGGTAAAAATAAAATTCTAATTAGTGGTATTACTTATGATTGTATGTGTAAATAGTGTTCAAAAGTGATTGCATACTAAAGACAATATTGTATTAAGAGCGACCCCAGCAGTAGACATACTTTAATCAAAATAGAAATGGCTGTTTACAAATATGGTGGTCCTAGAGGAAAATATGTTAATTCGGTCTAAAACAATTTAAGAACTATTTTCTTGGTGTAGAGCCAGAAATCATTTTTGCTTAATATTGTCACAAGAGCTTAAACACGTTTTGTTTTGCCTTACTTATCCAAATATATAATAGCTGTTCTAAAAAAATTATATTAGAATTTAGGCTTTCGTTTGATGATGAGAAGAAAAAAATTCTTTGCTTAATGTTAATTAGAAATTATGTTTTTAGTCAAGTCCAATTGGTTAAAGGAAGTGTAGGTACTCTCCTGTTTCGTATAGTGAATAATTACTGTGTGGTAACAGGACTGATACTAGATTAATTTTTTTATATAGTATTGCTTAAATATAGATTTTGGCTAATAACTATTTTGATTTTGATCTTAAGACTTCTCGACTGATTTAATAATAATGTAAAAATTACTTTATAAACTTTTATTTTTATTAAAAATTGTTTTTATCTAGAAAAGGATATTTTTTGTTATTTCTCTGAAATTCTTTAATTAACCACTAAACTGTCATAAAAAGCGTTACTTGATTACTAACTTAAGTGTATATATACACAACTTCTTCAAGTCCAAAAAATATCGAAAATACCGAAATACCGAAATCTATCTAAGGTCAGTACTGATATTGCCAGTTTTGAAAAAATGGTTCGGTATGCCACCCTTAAAAGTAGTCATCTTTTTTCTTTTTCTGTTCAGCCTTAAAAAATACTTAAGAATATGATTTAAACTGAAAGAAAAGAGATACCACACAAAATATGCAATTTAAATGAAATAATAAAAAGGTTACAACAAATACCAGAAATGCCAAAAACACAAAAGTTATTATTCTGTTAAATCGTATCTTTTATTACCACTCCAAAAACTAGTGGTAAAAGTTAAACATATTTAAAATAATTCTGTTAATACTAAAAATGAATACGAAATCCTTTTTATTTAAACGCATCGAAAAAAATTAGGCGTTTTTAAAGACGAATGAACTGGTAAGATGCCTATTAAGAAAAAAAAATTATCTCGTATATTTTGTCTCAATTTAAATAATTTTTTTAATTCTTCTCAAGATTATTCTTTATAATTCTACGGAAAAATATACGCCACAAGGCTATTTCACATTTTTTTAAATACAGTCCTCGTTGAATGACACCGTACGATTAAAATTCTGCATAGTAAATCTTCATAAATTTAAAAATGTTATATATATTTATGTAAATGTATTTATCAAAGAATAAAATTGTGTTTGTTTATTCATGTTATTTTTTTAGTTAATAAACTCAAAGGCCCCAAAGAAATATTTTTGATTGTTGAATAAAAATAAAGCTAAAGTTGTTCCCTTCTTATTTCTTTTTCACAAACATTTATTTGTATATTTTTCTGTGTATATTAAAATTTTTTAAATACATTGGAATAAATCCACTTTATATGATATTTTAAAACAAATGGGCTTACCACTGTTTTAAATCCAAATATAAAACCAATAATCCAATATCACTGCATTTTAAATATTTTAAAAGCAGGAACGCTTTAAACAGCTGATTAGAGCACACAAATCACTGAAAACCCGGAAGCAGTAAAACCAACAAACGAAAGAAATCTTTTCAATTTACGAAAAAAATATTTAAATTAACTAACATTCAGTCACCTAATAATCAAATTTGCCGTACTGGTTTTTTAAATTAACGATTTAACGAATAAACCACAAATTAGCCGTACCGTACTACCGATTTAAGTTCGAGTGAAATTTTCAAGCAAGTTTTAAGCTAAGCGTACCCAGCAGGAACAGTAAAAACAATCGAGATTCGCTTCTTGAGGCTTATTTGGCCCTGATTGGCTAGCAGGAAGGGGACTGAAGGTCATATGAGTGGTAAGCGGTGTTGCCAGTTAAATTTTACATTAGAGTTTTTGCTTATAAAGAAAACACTCTAAATTAATTATTTTTGGCTGCTTTATTAAAATAACGTAGCTATTCCGTGCATTTTGAAAATAAATAGTTCTAGTTTAAGATCAATTTGAGCCGTCTTAGTTATATCTAAAATTGATTCGTTTAGCTGGTGGAGGGTGTTGAAAAATTTTAAATAAAACCTCACCCTAATAGAAAAGTGGTATAACTCAAAAAACTTAGTTCCGAGAAAATATCTACCAAATTTTTTTTTTTAATTTTTAAGGTGTTACTTTGTATTTTTTTTTTTTTTAATATGAGGGAAGCCACAAAAATGGTTAGTTAGAGGTGTTTCAGTTTTTATACATAGGTGTCTTTCCTTTATTAGGGAGTTCTTTGGCACAAGCACAAGCGCACAAGTAATTAATTGTTTTCTGGTAGCAACTCATTACTTATTTTATACCCCGTAATTCTTGATTAGAAATTAAATAAATTATGTTTGTATCATAATTTCGCAATATTATTTTAGTGTTTCTGCGGTTCTTATGTTAAACGATCAGTTTCTTATAAAAATCCTTATATACATACCGTCGTCAGATTTTGCTTTAAGTAAAAATGTGACCCTTTTTGTATAGCCGCGACAATGGACTCGAGGATAAGAAAGAATATTAGCGCGTTGGTGGCGCATTTAATATATTTAATGTTCGACTGGTATATTATTTGACAAATAATAATATTATGTCAAAGTCAGTTAAATACGAAATATAACCCTAGGGCGTTATTAAAAAAAATAACGCCCTAGGGTCTACAAATTTACCAATAAATAAACAATAAATTATCTTTATTTAAGCATTTATTACGAAAATACAAACATACTTACATAATATACTTATCATAATAAAAATTATGTTTTAAAGTAAAACGTACAATTTTCAAACTGACCGGAAAATTCCACATTTCCATACCCCACCGCAGTTGCTGTGTTACTTTAAGTAATACTTTTCCCAACTACAAGGGAAGCATTAGCCAATTTGGAGCTTTTACTATCATCCACGTACCCTCGTGCTGCCGAAGAACTCTTCCAGCCTCCTAACCTCATTAAGCTCTCGGAACTAGCTCCCGCATCAGAATGAATTGTTGCCGCTGTACGTCTTAAACAATGACCTGTGTAGTTGTGTACGCCTTAGCATCAGGTAAACCCAAATATCTAGCAATCTTAAAAGGTATATTTCCAAATGTATTTTTACCTATTGGCTGCACAGTACATCGTTCATCACGATATCACAAAAAACCTATCAATAGGTGCACTTTTAGGTCGCAAAGACACATAGTCCCGAATTAACTTTGTTGCGCACATTTCACTGTCATCAATAACCAAACAGCTCCTTGCTTGCCCATTTTTACTTTGTGGAATGTCAATAAATATATGCTGACCCATATCACGCACATCGGAAAACTTCATTTTCATAAGCTCGTCTCTTCTACAAGCTCCGAATACACCTATCACTAATGCAACTTTATCTGCCAAATATTTTTCAGTCGGCGCTTCTTTCAAAAAAGTTATAACTTGTTGGCGAGTCAGAACCTTCGACTTTTTAGGCTGATAATTTCTCCTAAGTTGCTTTAGGAACTGTTGCAGAGAAATCAACTTTTCATTACTTCTTATCTTCTTATGAACTATTAAGTCTTTACGTAACTTTGAAAACTTTGTCCAAAGGGAATTTGGAGAATATGACTCTGACAAATCTTGAAAATAAGCCATCAAAACGGTTTCGTCCACACGGTCCACGCAGTGTTCCGTCAGCCAGGCCTCAAAATGGAAATATTCTTTCTCGTAAATCCGCCTAGTTTTTTCTGGTACAGGCGCATGCTCAGCTTTAGCAGCTTTTACTAAAATATCTTGGGGGAGATGGGTATTTTCCACTACTTCGGACATTTTTATGCCTCAATCGCAAAATTATTTTTTATGTGCTGTCTTATTGACAAATAACTTACAACTATGGTTACCACAATTACGTTTCGACAATTTTTTCAGGTAAATCCTAGTACTTGATTTGGTTTAAACTAATACATTCAAAATTCATTCAAATTTTTCTCATATAAAGAATATTTAGTCGGACATTAAACGTTGAAGGCACCACGGGTATTAAGGATAATAACGCTTTCGGTCAACGTATATCCCTCGGGACAAAGGCCCTCGGGAAACACACCATCGACCTCAAGCGTTATTATCCCTTAATACCTTAATAACTATAAGTTATGTGACTTTTGCAGGTTATTTTCTGTCATATTTTATCTGATTTTATCTACAGCCGTGCGGTAACCATCATCTCACCGCACTATTGCGGTAAAGTGACAATTCCTGCAACATTCAATTTCTTGTTCAGTATTTGTTTTTTTTTTTAATTTTAGAAAATCTCAATAAAATAACTTGATTGGTAAGTATAACAATTTTTTATTGAGACTAAAACAAGATAAAAAATTAACCTAAAAATGTATTAATACAAAAGCTAACAAAGCTAAAACTTTAAAGTGATATTTAAATTACTAACTTTCTAAGCGATTGTTGAATACTGGCGACTACATAAAATTACTTTTGGTTTTATAATATAAATAAATCATATTCTTTCTCGTAGAGAGCACTTGATTTTTGCGGCAATAAAATTGCCGTAGCGGCTTTCATTAACTTGGAAATTTCCCATTTTCCGAAGCTTGTGCGTGCCGAATGCTTGTCTGGTTTGACTTTACTTTTGAGTTGACACAGGCGTTTTGTGATTTATATTTAAAAAATTGCTGGTTTACATTTTATTGTCAGAATTTTAAGACACTGAAGCAGTTTTTATGAAAAAATTGAATACTTTTGGAATGGATTTAAAATACCATGGTTGTGGATAAAATAGTGTACTTATCTCGCCTACGACTCGGTTTGCAAACTTCACTTGCGTGTCCCAACAATTTAGTTACCGCACTTGTTTTATACTATTTTTGCATATAACAAAAAAATAATAATTTTTTGACTTACGTCACTTTTCGTCTGGGGTGACTTTATTGATTACTAATAAATTGTTTAAAAGCATGCTAATTTATATTAATATTTTTGGTTTGTGACGGCCCAGATATTTTTTGTCAGTAACTGGATATATTAAGGATTTTTTTCCCATAAACATTTTTTGTTGGATGTGCCTATTTTAAAAAAGAAACATTGTTAATTACCTGTAAACATATATTAACTGTAACAATATTCATAAATAAAATGGTAAATAAATATTGCAAGTCAGTTTAATTTAATATTGATGACCATTTTGGAGATTACACATGTTAACACTTTTTTGAAAATAAAATCGCACTTTATAATGAAGCTCAATACTGGCAAATGTTTGGGGTTTTGGTATATGGCGGTTGAGAAATCTCTTTATATAGACCCCAATACTTTGTTGGTTATTTTTCAAGCCCTGTGGAAAAAGCCTGATAGATCCAAATAAAATTCAGTATTTAATTGGAAGGTATGATAAACTACTGTGTTATTGAAACAGCAATTTTGGATACGTACAGAGAAAATATTGGATTCATGTTTTTTTGTATAGTTTTTCATGGGACTATGATCAGAAAAATGAAAAGAAAAGCAACATTAAGTATTGGCAGTTCCGACTCATTGTTTTGCTAAAGAGATTAATTACTAATGAATTCATAATGTTTTTTTTGAGAATTTATCAGTTAAGTTATGATAAAATTTCTATCTGGACATTTTTCGATTCAGATAGACCTATTAGGATTCTTATTGGAACCTAACATTTTCTATTAGGCTTTGCCCACAGGGAGAATTCCCATCCTGTTTTAGTAAACCTCGCAGAGGACTGACGGCAATTTGTCAGTGGTATAATTATTAAATGTCATAGTAACAAAATAATTTTAAAAATTATTATTGTTTTTGGAATATTTTCATTAAACCAAATATTAGCGGGAGACTAACAATAATTTTTCTATCAAACTGGTTAAAAAAGAGTCTAAATATATTTAATTACTAAATAAAAATATCTGGGCTGTTTTAACGTTTATGTTGTAGAAAAACAAAATAAATGTCTACTAATTACGTAATTTTTATAAAATTTCACTTTTTTATAGTCGATTATTATACCACTAAAAAACGTGGCTAAAACCTTTTGTATGGGTTTAAATTGAATATTATAATATTACAATTTAACAGTACACAGTGCAGGAAAAATGGATTTTATTTTTTTTAACCAATTAAAATATAAGAGTGTTAAATTTTGGGAAAAATGGAATTTATTTATATATTTCAGGGCGATTATCGTTTTTTTTTGTAAAAGGAACCAGATTTAAATGGTAACATGTACTGTCAAAATTATAATAATGTCGTGAACAAAACACAACTAGTCAATTAAAAATTTTGTAAGTTCCATGGCAACAAGATCGGGCTTAAGCCTTAAACCATTTTTTTGGCTTTAGGGATGGTAAATAATTAATTTTTTTTCTAGAACTATTGTCCTTAAATTCGGTAATAAAATCAAAAATAAATGATTAGATTTCTTTCTAAATAATTATAGTTATGTTAGCAATGTGGCAACACTGCGAAACTTAGGTCTACCGCAGTACGACCTTGTAAGCAGTAGGAGCCGGAATTGATGATAGTCGGTTGTTTTATAAGGAAAACAATAAAAAAATCAGACTACTTGGTGAAGGGATTTGAAAATCCGGCACAGAGTTAATTTATTAACGAATTTTCCGGTATTTTGCTTAGTTTAATTTGGATTAAGGATTTGCGAAACTTTACCCTAAAAGACATAGTGATTTTAATTTAAAATTTTAAGAAATAGTAGGCTGGAATTTGTTTTTCACACAAGATTCTTAAGAATGTTATTTTAAATAAAAGACATTTAAGGTTTTCATGATAATTTTTATTAAGCCGAACAACTATCTCTTCCTCTCCGCAAAACGCTAGTTTCAGACATTTTAAGTTCGAATGTATGCACATTAATTATAATGATTTCCTGCAATCTTTTAAATAAATGCATTTTGTAAAGGTTATTATAATTACTATTAATAAAATTTAAAAGTAATGTCCGTAATTATTTATTTTCAGAAATGTGTTTTCGGGAATTTTTGTAAGAAAAGAGAGGTTTTAAAATTTTAGCTAATACAAAATTTAAAATAAATTTATATGTACAAGGCAACAGTATGGCTATTCAACACATGTAGGTGAAAACATTAAAACATACAGATTACTAAAACACTAAAAAAGAGTGGAACATAACTGTGGACAGAACTTAGTCCAATTTTAGATCTCAGTAGTTGAAGAGGCCAAGACTTTTGGATAGGAACTTGGCCCCTATTCAACATAAGTGTCTTTGGTGAGATCTCACCTAATAATGTTTATAAAAAATTTCTTTCTTTTTAAAGGGAGATGGGGAGTATCCATTTTTTTCCATTCATTTTTTTATCCTTGTTATAACACACAATAGTGTATATAAACCTAAGTGCATGTTCTGTGAATGCTGTGTTCTTTTATATTTAACCTAGATTTTCCCAGTTCCGACAACGATGTCTAAGTATCAAAAAAGGCAGTTTACTGCATTTCACGGCACCCTTTAAATATCAACCTAGTGTTACCACAAACTTTATAAACAAAAGTGCTATACCTTCTTTACTTACCCTTGTTACCACTTGTGTAATACTGTATGCCACAGGACCTTCTATCCAACCCACACAACGATAAACGGTTTTCTTAGAGTTACTCATCCAGTGACTGACTGTACCCAGCGTTGCTTAAGTTGACTGACCTGATTTACCTTTGTTCTTGGGTTGATTGGGTAAAAATGTAGAAGTTGTGGGGCTGTGACGGGTAAAAATTTTGAACTTTTTAATCTACTGTATTGTGCTAAATTCAACTAAGAGCTTGGTTTATACCTATCACCCAGAAGTTTTCAGAGAAGGGAAAATAATATAAAATACGGGAAACCGAAATGATAAGCAATTTAGTGAATTTTGAAAGATTGAAAATAACTAAATAACTTTTTTATATAAATGTATCGAGAACAGTACAAAACAATTATATAAATCATTTTTTTCGCTATTATTTAAAGTGATCGGTTTTATGTGAGGAGGTCCATCACTAGTCCGCTAATATGTTTGATGTCTATTTTTAACTATACCACTTTTTCATTTGAGTAATTTACTGGTAAAATCTTTTACTGGGTTTGTCTTAAACTGCACCTAAATTATTACTTTCAAATTCCAAATGGAAATAAAGAAAATAAGGCTTAAGTGACATTTTGTAACCCCACGACCTGTAAGATCGAACAAGTTCTTCTTCTGGCTATGTGTAGTTCTCCAATTTATTGTTACCTGGGAGTTGCTACATACACATTTAAAGAAAACACATGTTCATTATTCATTTAAAAAAAATTGTATTTTTACTCTAATGAAAATTCCTTCTTTGAACTTTGGCTCACTTACATGTTCAAATTTCTGTCGAAAATAAAGAAAAGTTGTTGCCTTGTTCTAGTTTTATGTGCAGACGAGACAAATATTTTTTTGCTTCTCTACTAAGACTTCATTAAAAACGTTTTTTATTCTGGACACCGTGTTTTTAAGTAATGACCATTCTTTAACGACATAATATTCGTTCTTGGTTCTGCAATCCCATTCACAAAAAAAAAACAACAATATTTCTTGCTAATTCCTTTATTATCATCTTATTTTTTTTTTTTTTGTTTTTGGCTCTGGTTCCCTAAGGTCCAAGTAGCCAGTACTCTCCTTTCCAGACAAAGCTTTTTAGGGCTTCGTCTGTGAAAAATCTGGATGTCGGGCTCGAAGCCCCCAGAACTTCAAAAATTTTAAAATTAATTTTAAATCAATGCAAGGCACAAATTAATGGCTGTTAAAACAAGGACGTCTACTGGTATTGCGTCAGTTCTAATGCTTCCCGCTGTGCAGGCATCTTCCGCCATTGGAAAACACCTCGTGCACAACACAAAAACGGAAAAACACCAGGTTATAGCAATCTTCGTTTACAGCACCTGGCCCCAGAAGAAGAACGCCATTAAATGGCGTGAGTGTCTCCTTAATCCCAGAGGGTTAAAATTAGTTGATACGGCTCCATCAACCGCCCTTCCCGGAAAAAGCTATTTAGCTTTTGACTTCATTGGTCGGAGGTCAAACAAAAACCCCATCTTCTTATTTTATGCTTTGAAGTAATCTACTCATGTTCTTGTACGTTTCTTTCATATTTACATTATGAATTATGAATCACGGCAATAGATGGTTGTTAGTTTTCCCTGAGCAATAAAACTGCATTTACGACTTGTCTTTGAAGAGTTAATAAACAATCGCTAGTATAGGTAGGCTAATAGGAAAGGACAAAACATGTTGCTATACATAGTTAGAAATTATAGAAGTAACACATTTGTTTAGCGTGGAAGACTTTTATGCAGAGCAGTATAAACGGAATCTTAAACAAAAGTTACACATGGTTTTTAAACGTTTCAGAAATCCCCTGTAAATGTTTTGTCGATTTGTTCTCTACAAGGATGATTAAATCCATTTTCTATCAAAAAAATAAGGATATTTTGTTATGCAGCGCGGTACCCTTGAAGTAAAGTAAAGGTCTTTATTATTTCTAATTGTGTTAGAGAAAAATTATTATACTCATGTAAACCTTACATACGTATTTACATTATAAAAACTGTTATTTTATTCAGGTAATTCATGAGTCTTAAGGACGAACATATATTAAACGTATATTTATTGGTGTAAAGCTAGGTCTTTGGTTGTTTTATAACTTTTATAGGAACGGTAAAGGTCGTTCATTATTCTAACAGTATCTAAAAAAAAGTAAAGTTGGTACTTGTATAAAAAACTTATACACTGCACTTGTTTGTCTCGGTACATTAGGTTTTATGTGGTGATTATTATTTATTCTAGTGTGGAGTAAATATTGTGTGCTATACATCATTTCCAATCCTGTGGCTTCTGTAGTATTCAGATTCTAAGACTAAGAGTCGTAGATGGGTCGCAGTTTAAGAAAACATTTTTTCCAGCGAATTAATCCCTATGCTTGGGCCCCACATCAACACCAGAAATCTTAGCAAAGATACAGGATATAGTTTTAGAAGATCGTCAACTAACTGAGAGAGATTTAGTAGAAGCTTCGGGAATTTCATTACACAGTCTGCGCATTATTTTAGGTAAAATCTTGGCTTTCAGAAAGCTATGTGCCCAATGAGTGCCATATTTGATAACAATGGAATAAAAACAGATTTGAATGCGAGTTTTCCAGCAGCATTTAGGTCGTTTTGGAAAGAATAAAAAGTATTAGCACATGGTTTTATTACTATGGATGTGACAAACGATTTTTAGGACTAGACATAGCATTGACCCCGGTTTGTTTGGGCCAATGATTAAAAAGATCTATATTTAAAAAGGTTCGTTGAAAATAATATTCTCTCTTATATTTAAATCTTCTGTTTAGATAATATTTGAACTTAAAAGACCAAGTACAAGAAAGAAAACATTATGACTTAAATGGGGTAAACAAAGTTGCAAGACCAAACTGAACTTAACTTGGCCTAATAGAAACATCTCATTCTATGTAGCTTGATCATCAAGAATCTCGCCGTATTATTATTTTTTGAACGTAAATAAAAAGAAATAACCGGTGTGCCGCCCTGAACAAATAAGACGTTTCCTAAATCCGATGACAACAGAACGGCCTCGCCATTAATATAATTCACATTATTTTTTCATTTCAATTATCTTGTTACAATGGCGTCGGATTGAAAATTTATGAGATAATTGATATTCCTGTTTTTATCTTTTTTAAGTAATATTCATTTTACAAACCAAATAAATATCTATCTTAGTATAAATAAATGGATATATAACAGCTATACTTTTGAATTACCTAGCGTATCAATATCTGGCTAAAATTATATATTTTATATCGCTTCGTGTAAGAACTGCTCAAAATTTGGCAACATGATATTCCAAGTTTCAGTTATGTTTGGCCACAAGCCCTTATAAGACTTTACAGGCATGCTAATTCTATCTAGATTCTGAATTCATTGGGTGAAACTTGGGTTTACCACTATAATCCTGAACCAAAACAAGAGCACAGTTTTTTGTTATACAAATGGAATTTCGTTAGTGAATTACTTGCATACTGGTAAAACAATAAAATCAAAATATTATTGTAACCATTTGAACTAGCTAGACATAAAAGTTCGTAAGAAAAGATTTGGTTTACAGAAGAAGAAAACCATTTTTTATTCAGAAAATACACCTGAATTAAAGTTCGAATTGTTGCAATATCCACCTTATTCGCCAGATTTAGCTCCTTTTGGGCATAAAATTTTAAAAGATATTGGGCCTACCAATCTAGTATTAATTGTGGGTCCCGTTAAAGAATGCCTGTATTATCCTGCGGTTGTTTTTTATATCAACTTAGAGACGGCTGGAAAAAATAAATTTTAGAGTGTGAAAGAAAGAAAATCGTAGCAGCACTAAGTTGAGGTTTCCAGTATAAGTTAATAAAAGCTAGAGGAGTAACCATAAAAGATATACTTGCTCAAAAAAATATCTGGAGATTCAAGCACAATGCTTAGGTAATAGACCATGGAAAGAAAGTTAAAGGGGATTAGCTTAAATTTTCCAAAAAATTTAAGGGACTTATTCAAATTACGCAAAACAAATATAATTTAAATAAATAAATATCTGTTTTGGGCGTTATGTGACTAAATCCATATTTTATGTCGTGGATGAGCTTGTGTATTTCCAAACATTTTAAAGTTTGGGCAATTATTTAATTTTTGCGATGTCTTTCTCGGGAAAGCCAATCGTCTAAATACACATCCAATCTCTTTCTTTGCCTATTAATTCTAAAATCTGTTAAAAATATTTTCTTCGAAAAAATTAGTTTCGGTATAATTTCGATTTAAAGTTCACGTATGGTCTTTTAAATTTGACGTCAAGCCAAAATGGCTTGTGACAATACGAGGTCATGTGAGTTTTTGCTTTGTTCCTTTATTAATTTATCCTATCTATTCATATCTATGATATTTGGTTTTGGAGTCAATTAAATATGCAACATAATAAATGTAAACGGTAATTATATCATCAAAATCTATTGCAATTAACACAAAAAAATGAATTTCACAGAAAACACCCTGAAGCTCTAAAATCTGTTAATTATTGTTAGAGGAAAAACACCTGGTAATCATGATTACATACAGTCTGAACCAGTGAAATACATTTTTTTTGTTGTAACCTTGCTTACTGACTTTTTTAACAAATGTAATACATTTTTTGTTCAGGTGTTTTTGTCAAACAAAAATAAACAATTGTAATATTTTACTTTTTAAATGAACAAATGGAAAAGATATTTATCCACTGACTAAAAATTTAAAGGGTGTAATATAGGGATTTAGTCCCAGTGACTTGTGTAACCGAGGCATTCTAAATATGTGGAGTTAGACCTTCGTGACGTTAATCTCCTTTTGGCGCCAACGTTTTATATTTGAATTTTAAATGCTTCTAGCTCTGTTATAAAATATCGCATTAAAAAATATTTGGTAGAAGTGGTATTTGGGTACAAAGGGTTATTTAAAGAGAGTAAAAAATATGTGCAAGGGACTTCTTACGGCCTTACTGTTTTATTGGTGTTATAATTTTAAAACACACGTACGGTTGTGGGCGAAAAATTCCGGACATGTGATTTTTCATTATGTATTTCAGCTTAGCTTTTCTAACCTATCTCACCTTAATTTTACCTGAAAATTGTCAAAGTGACAAAAAATAAATGTCAACGAATAACATATTATTTAAAGTATAATACAGATAATATATATTTAGAATAGAATAATTTTTTATAAAATGAATAGACTGAACGATCTACAAAGAGCAAGATTGATTATGTTATTTAAAGAGGGTCTCGCCATAAGGTAAATATTCGATGAAATTAATTTACCAAAAAGTACCGTTTAGGATTTAAAGCAAAAGTGGCAAAATAGCGGTTTCTTAAATTGATTGTGGGAAAGTGGCGGGAAAAGAGTATTAAAAATGAGGAACAAGATAATAGACTGGTCACTTATTTGGAAAACCATCCGTCCCAAACAGCCATGGAAGCACATGGACAAACAGAATTTCCTGGATTTCTTTGGGTAGCAAGACGCCGCGTCAAGGAAAAATCCAATTAAAGAAATCGTGATGCTGTCAAGAAACCATTTTTATTGGCTGGTAATAAAGATCCGAAAGTAGGATTTGCTTTGCAGTATTTACAGGAAGGGTTGAAGTTTTGAGACTTGTCATTTTTACGGATAAGAAGACCTTTTAATTTTGTTATAATGGGCGAGTTAGAGTGTATAGACCTCGAGACACAAGATTTAATGAGAAGTATACCTAAACAGTTAAGGCAAGTGGTAGATTTTAGTTAATGGTGGGGATATATGACTGCAAGAGGCCTTGGGCTTTGTCTCTCATTAACTAATATCATTCCTCAGCGAAACTTTATTTATCAACAAGGCAACTGTCCTGTTCACACGGCAAGACGTGTTGCTGACAAGATGCGAGAAAATAATATAAATTTACTACATTGGCCTTCAAGGAGTCAGATGTCAATCCCATAGAAAATGTTTGGGGTCACATTGTCAAAACAATGAATAGGGCCAATGATTTTCGTCCACAAAATGAAAATGGTCTATGGAACAAAATTGAGGAAATATGGAACAACTATAATGCACATCATATCCAGAGACTGATAGCATCCATGCCCGAGCGTTTAGAGCTAATTATCAACAAAAACGGCGCTGAAATAAAATATAAGTTCAGTAATATTCTAGATATTTTAATGTCTCTCTATTGTTTTAATATATTTGATAGTGAAATATGTAATATATTTACTAAACCGTCAATTTTTGTGGGATAGTTTGCAGTCTTTAATTTTAATAAAAAATAATCTGTTCTAAATACATTATATTATTCTTAATATTATATGTTCCTGATCTGAATAATCAGAGGGTAGTAATATACCACTGCACCTAGACCTCAGTAGGTCCTTTGTGCTCCTCTTGTGGGCGGGAGATTTACTGCGTCGTCCAACCTATTGATTTGAAATAGTTGACGACATCTTTATGTGGAATCTCCCTAATTTCGGCCAGTAATGGCCAGTTCGTGCCCAGCATGGAGTTCCGTTCAAATGTGAGGGCGGGACAATCGCAAAGAATGTGTTCCACTGTCTCATTTTCTTGTTCACAGCCTCTACATAATTTTGTGTCCGTTAGACCCATTTTAAATAGGTATCCTCGTAGTCCGCAGTGGCCAGTTAGAACGCCCGTTAGTTTTCGGAGGTTCCTTCTGGACATCATAAGGTTTTTTGACTTGTCTGGATAGCTCGTAGCAGTTCGTAGTATCATCCCATTTTTCTTTAAACAGTCGATGGGAGTATTCTTTAATGATGTCTTTAATCGCTGTTGTTGTCAATCCAGTGGTGGGGACAGGACCAACTAGGTTCCGTCCCGCAGCCGCCCTGGATAGCGAGTCAGCGGTATGATTACCTTTAGATATGTCATGGCTCTTAATCCAGGTTAAGTTGATCACATTATTTAGAGAGATGTTAGTTAGGGCTTGATGACATTCTAGTACAAGTCCCGAAGTAATGCGTGGTCTATTCATGGCTAGTTATGCTTGCCTACTCTCTGTAAAAATACAGATCGTATGGTTGGCAATGTTGCGGCTTTTAATTTCGTAAGCCGCTGTGGTTATGGCTGTCAGTTCGGATTGAAGCACGCTGGGTTCGGCGCCCATTGTCCATCCGATTTTCAGGTTTAAGGTTGGTGAGTATATGCCACAGCCTGTGCCTACCTTGATCTTAGAGCCGTCAGTGTACAGGCTAATGGTTCCTTTAGACTCGCCTCTTATTGGTTTTGTTTCTTTTATGTTAATAGTGTAGGGTTTATTGAAAACGAACCTTGCTGCAACCGAGTCCGCTCTTTGCCTGTAGAATTGGAAGTTCTCCGTAACATCCCTCCACCGGCGTCGTCCAGTTGAGCCAGTGCCTATATTAGTGTCTAGACCGACCATGCGGAGGCGTGTTAGAGTCATCAAGGCCGCTTCCCTTACAAATATATCAAGGGGGTGAGATTCAATATCACCTCCATGGCTCTAGTCGGTGTAGTCCTTATAGCACCTGTGATGTTTAAACATGCTATTCTTTAAATTTTGATCTAGCTTATGTTTTGCCGTGATCTGTTCTGTTTTGGACCACCACACTATGGAACCGTAAGTTACCATGGGTCTTATTATGGCTGTAGATTCAATAGGCTACTCTGGGATATTATATGTTATCCGTTGACATTTATTTAAAAATTATTTTGCTTTTTGGTAAAAACTTATTTAAAAATCCCAAAATATCTTAAAGGTAAATCCCAGTTTACGCAATTTCGAAAATATGATAGAAAATGTTAACCCAAGTGTCTAGAATTTTTTGCCCGCAATTGTACATACATAAATACAAAACACTAATATTTCAAAGCCGCTGCTAACAAAACAAAAGATATTAAATAAAAATACCCAAAACTAATAAAATAGTTCGTTGTTACAACGAAAAGCAGTTGACTTTTAGAACGAACCGCTTTAGCTAATTTCATACCATCAATTAGCCAAAGGTCAATATCGACCGTACCTCGTACATTAACAATAAGTGGTACCTATAAGTATACGGACGTACTGAGGAACCTTGCACGATCCTTTTTAAATTAACCTGAGGTCAAGACAATTGTGTAATAATAAACTTGATCATGTTTTCTTTAAAGTATTTTTGTAAAGTACTGGGTGAATTCTTCGAATCTCTTCATCACTGTACATTTAAATACCATTAATAAAAACACGTTCTACAAAAATAATATTACGACACATTAGGTATGGTAGAAGTAACATTTTTGTTTTAAAGTAAAACATTAGAAACAATTAAAAGGTAATTAAAATAATTTTTAAGTTAAATGTGGGTGGGCGATTTAAAAATATATAGAGTGCCTGTCTTTAACTTGTCTTCTCTATGAAAAATATTTAAACAAAGCAGACACACTATGTCCCAAATTTAAGATATGACGATATTTTTTAACTGGAACCCAATTTTTGTAAGCGCATATTAAGTTATATATAACTACAAAATTTCTTATTTTTCTCCCGTGTCGCGAGATATTTAATAACAAAATTCTCTTTGAGAATAAACTATATCTTATTTACATTGAAATATTCCTTCAATACGTGCTAAAGAATGAGGTAAGTAGTTTTCAACCCTCGCAGATCGACCCCGTATATCTTAATTTTGAAATTCTAAAAAATATATATTATATTGTATTATTAAAAGTCACAATTGTTATCGAAAAACATCATTGCGAACAATAAAGGTCCTATGAATTTTTTTGATATCGGCGTCCTAAACGATCGTAACAGTCAAATTTGACAGGGGTCATCCTGATACGATCGACTAGAATGCCGATTCAAAAATTTCATAGAAACTTTTTCTTTCGCAATGATATTGTACGCTAACAAGTATGATTTTTGAATATATAGGGTGTGTCATAAAGAAATTTACTTCCATTTAATTCTAAAATTCCTCTAAAAACCTCTTATCCCGAATTTTCATTGGCCAGTTATGTTTAACTCAATTTGCACTTTAAAAATACTTGGTTTACAATTCAATATAACGATATTGGCAATGTGCGAAGTGTATAGTAGGGACAGTTGAAACGATTGCAGCGCTCGCTGTGGTCAAATTTTTGTTAAATCATGCTTGATTTAAATGTAAACAATTAGATAACATATTAAAAATGGGGCATAGCAGTTGTGTGTAGTGTTAAATGTAAGAATACGAGCAGAAATAGTAAATGCAAATTTTTATACATTTCTGGGACTTAAAAAAAGGGTTTACATGTCGTGGTTTACCCGTGTCAGGTAATAAAAATGTCTTCAATACTTCAATACGATGCCTCCAAGGCTAAATGGGTATCACGTTTGACCAGCAATACGAGTTCAATCTAGAAAACTTCAAGTACTTTTTATTAAAAACACACTTTTAATACTTATAGTGCTAATCAAGTTTATATAATATAACCATGTGTCACACTTGTCATTTTATTTTAAAATGGCCCCCAACATCTATATTTTCCTCAAAATTTTAGTAGGCCATGACGTGACAATTACAAATTATCAGCATGTAAAAGGCGTTGAGATGTAAAAAATAAGGCGTAAAATAATTGCAATTTTGTTACTTTTTTTAGAAATATATTCTATACTTCAATTTTTAATAAATTAAGCTTTAGATCAAACATTTACTATTTTATATAATTTATCAAAATTGGTATGCACAACAGACTTTTTTTACCAAAATTGCAAAATTATACATCTACATTGATTCGCAAATCCTTATAATAAGTATAAGTACAGGTATAGTCTGTCTCAAAATATATCGTTATGGCTTTTGACGGACCATACCCCAATAAACCTTTAACGATTTTATTACCTATTGTTATTGGGTAAACCCATTTGCTCATAAGGGCAGGGTGGCCAGGTATTTCTGAGTATTAACCATTAGGCATATAAATATTTTGGCTAATATTTTAGTGGCAGGGAATAACCGTTTTTACTGTGCGTTTGAAAAGTTGTTTTACTAAAATATAACTATGTCGCGTCGAAATCATTTGTCATTAGATGCAAAACAGGTTGTGAAAATGGTATGAAACTTAATATAGAGGAATAATTAAACAAGAAGCTTAAAAAAAATCTGTCCACTTACAGAAACTCCAATATCATCAATGGGATATTATTATTAGTGAAGAATTAAACAAAAGAAAAAACGTAGTGATTTCAATCTCAAATATAGACAATAGTGATCAGGACCTAATAAGAAGGAAAATATACTGTCTTTATGAAAGGGTTATTCCTACTTTGGATAAACTGAAAAAGAAGCTAGACGAAGACGAAACCAATAAATATTAGCCGTGCCACCCTCCATAGGGTTGTTTTTAAAATGGGATTTAAATACCGCAAAATAGACAAAAGACAAGAAGTAATGGAATCGCACAGATTACGCACTTGGAGATTTAATTACCTTCAAGAAATTAAAAGATATAGGTTAGAAAACAGATCCATAATTTACCTTGATGAAACATGGTTCGATACATACGACACAGTATCCAAAGGATGGGTTGATTCCAGTCAAAACTGTCAGACGAAACCACCTTCAAATAAAGAAAAACGCATTACCATAATACACGCTGGTTCAGAAGACGAATTTGTCCCAAACTGCTTGGTGTTGTCTGCAAAGAATGTTAAGGATTCTAGCTTGGATTATCATGAGGATACAAGTGCAGAACTTTTGAAAACTGGTTTCAAATTATCTTTTAGAAAATATTCCAAACAACAGTGTTATTGTCATGGATAAGCAAGCTACCATATCCGTCTGCTACACAAAGCACCAGCTTTATCAAGTTCAAAACTGAAATCCAGGAATATTTGTTAGAAATGATTTTTATTTTGAATTCAGTTACAAAAAACGCAACTTTTGGAAGTCTAAATTCATATGCAATTAAAAAACAATATTTATGTGATAATTTGGCTGAACAGGCTGGGCCTTCTGTCTTACGGCTTCTCCGTATCACTGTATCTTTAACCCCATAGAGCATTTGTGGAAAACCCAAATAAAATCAAAGATCAGAGCAGAAAATGTTACACCTACTTTAAGTCCCAGTGTTATAAATTTGATAAAAAATGTAATTACTAACATACAGTTGAGAGCTGAAAAATTCCCAAACATATTATAAAAATTGAGGACTTTTACATTTCTATCCAAACAACATAAATCCTATTGTAATTAATCTCAATGATGACTCTGATAGTGAAACAGATTTAGATATTTAGATTAAAAATGTAATTATGTATAGATAATGCAGTTATAAATTTATTAAAACTTCGCATATATTTAATTTCTTAATGTAATTTTAAGACTATACTTACCTAAATAAACAATAAATTATAAATCTTTATATTATTAAAGTCTATCCCTAATGTTCTGTCCTTTAATACCTACCGATCCGCAGTTTTATTGCTGTCGGCAGGTATAATCCATAAATGAAGGCAAGAGCTAACACGGTATACTTTATGACAGACTATAACAATAATACGGCAAGTAGGTAGTGTAATTCCTCAGCATAGGGATAACAAAAATGTTAAACATTTAAGAGATCCATAAAATAGGAATACAATTTATTAGTACAAATCAAAGAAATTTAATTTATAATTAAACCTATAACACTAAGGTAAACTAAACAAATATAGAGACATGTGGGTATGTATAATTTTGCGTTTTTAATAAAAAGTCAGTTTTTCATACAAGTTCTAATAAATTACATAAAATAGTAAATGGTTGATCTAAAGCTACATTAAAAAAAAGGAGTTAATATTTTGAAATATTAAGCGTAAAAAAATGATTTTTTAAAATTTTAAAAATTAACCTCTATTTCTAATTCTTATTAATTAGATAAAAATTAACAAAATCACAAATATTTTTACACCTTATTCTTCATATCTCAACGCCTTTTAAATGGTGATAATTTGATATTGTCACATCAAGGCCGACTAAAATTTTAAAAAAAAATATCTATTTTGGTAGTCATTTTGAAATTTAATGACAAGTGTGACACATGGTTGAAAAAACAATTTTGAGGCGGATCAGTTAGGCTAAAAATATATAAGGAGTGTCATTTAAAATTTTAAATTAAGGGTTACTTCCGGCTAAACCGGAAGTAAAAAATGTTTGTTTTTAAACATTAAAGCGCGTCCTTATGACAGGAGCATCACCTAAATTTTAAAATTCTTATAATTAAAAGTTATGGGTTGTTTTATGTCCGCCATGTCACCCGGTATATTATTAATATGATATTTTTATTTCTTGTGGTTTTTATTTACCTTAAAACCTTTTTTATTTTATTGTTTAAAGAAAATTAATTGGTAAAATATTGATCAGATGGCGTATGGTTTAAAAATAATCGAAAAGTAAGGTTACCTCAAAAAAGAAAGTGTTTTTTTTGCTCCTCACTAGTATTTATTCCACGGTTACCTTTAGGCATTTAATACCAGCTTATAAAACCGGGCTGAAAGCAGTCAGTGGTCAAATCGAATATTGTTAAGAGACTTAGGTTTCACTGAGCGATTTTTTAAAATTGCTATCAGACTAGCCTAAGCTGGTATCAGACTTCCGTTATAGAAGATCCACAGCTTATATTCTCTCCTTTGTCTCACACAACTGGAACAAGTCCCTTGAGTTTCTTGGTGAATCCCAGATCGTTGCTCTTGACATATCCAAAGCTTTCGATTATTTCTGACATGATGGGCTCCTTACAAACTTCCTTTTTACGGTCTTCCACCCAAGCTTTGCTCTTGGCTCTCCAGTTTCCTTTCTAATCGACGTATATCTGTTACTGTAGATGGTCATTCTTCCAGCTTCTACCAAATTAATGCTGGGGTGCCCCAGGGCTCAGTGCTGGCACCCACGCTGTTTCTTCTACACATTAACGATATTCTCTTTCCACAATCAATCCCATTCATAGTTTTGCTGACGATAGTACCCTCCACTCTAGTATTCAAGTTCTTAAGCCACCATGTAATTCTGATTTGGAAAACAAGCGCAGGTCAATGCAGATATCTCTTTCACAAGACCTCAAACTTGTCTTGGATTGGGGCGTCAAAAATCTTGTTCGGTTTAATGCCTTAAAAACACAGTCATGTTTGCTGTCGCGAAATAAGTCTGGCAATGCTCATCCGTTACATATGAGCGGCCAGGTTCTGCAGAAAAAAGAGTCGTTTAATCTTGTCGGCGCTACTTTTGAGAATAGCCTCAACTGGCACAAACACATTACATCCATAGCCTCGGCAGCTTTAAAAAAGCTTGATTTTCTCTTTTGAGCTAAAAAATCAGACCCTCTTTAGAATATTCTTCTCATGTCTAGGGAATTGCGTCCCCTACAACACTTAGCATTCTGGACTCTATTCAAAGAAGAGCCGTTCGTCTTATTAATAGGCGCCCATAGACGAAACAACCTAGTCGGCCGACGGTGTCTACCGACGAGATCTGCCATACTAGATCCGCCGACCTTGTCTGTGAACGATCTGATTTGTCATGTCCACAGACGATCGGTTCCTGAACCTACGCTGTCTTTTAATTAGATGGCAGATATTTTATATTTTGACATACTGGGTAGTACGACTTAGTATTATAAGCTGGTCTAAAATACCTCTTTAGTCGGTGAACTGTGCAAGGTATAAAGTGGAGAAAAAATTGCTCTAATGGGTTAATGCATTTTAAAAATCAGTCAAAGGATGATAGAAAGAAGAAAAGGAATAAATGGGTTAAGACATGACTTTCAGAACGAGGAAAATATGGTGCTATGTCTTTAGTATGTGAATTGAGACAAAATGGACAAGATTTTTTAAATTCATATGCCTTCCTTTTTAAATTATTATTTATATAATCTAATTTTTCACAAACATGGTCGTTCCTTATACAACTCTATACACTGTTAATATTTCTTTTGTCCACTTTATTACACCGCAAAATTTTATTCCAGATAAGACGACGAGCTAAACGACTAGGTCCTTACGTCAGTTGTAAGTACCGACGAAGTATTTCAACCACCGGGTCTGTTGTTCGGCACTAAGGTGCATTCCAAATATGCAAAATTAGACAGACATTATCTGCCTTTTTGGGGAGGAGGCCATCATAGGTCTACCACCCACGCAAGGTGTTCAGAAATTTTTTTTTTTGGGGACTTATTTCTACAAGGAAAAAATTTTTTTTTTTCAAATACTTTAGTTTATTAGAGGTCAAAAAAAAAAAAGTCTACCGATTATATAAAGGTGCAAAGCCCTGATAGACGCAATGGAATAACAATGTCCCTAGCGCGGCCGCCGCGCCGATCCGCTATAAGTCGCTCTAAATGATTGCATACCGGGATTAAATTAATATTTACAAAACTGCTTTTTGTATCTATCCACATTTAACGATAATTATTGTAAAATTAAACCTGTTCTACCTTCGATACAATTGGCTGAAGCTTCGGTAGATATTTTTTAAAAATTTTTTTGAGCGGGAAGTTTTTGAAGGATTGTTTTTTTTCAAACTATTGTAATATAATATTATTATATTATTATATTATGTACATATAATATTTATTAAAATCAGCTACAATAATTTTTTAAAATTTCCCCTTACTTATTTAATAATAAAATCCTATAATTAAATTTTTTTTTTTTAAATTTAAAAAAATTTGAAACAATTATTTGAGAATATTCTTAATTTTAAATAATTGGAAAAAAAAAAATCAACGGCTGAGGGGGAAGAAAAACGAAACGTCGTATCCCGGCGGCGGCTTCGTGTTATTCGGGCTCGGCAAACACGTTGGCTAGTTAAACGGGTTTATACCTCCCCCTACATATTACGGCTCCCCCCTTTTTTCGGGGTTCCATCCGCTCCTCATGCTTACAGCGTCGAATTTATAGCTATGCCAGCTGCTCAACAGTGTGGCCTTCAGTCGTCTGCGTAGAAGGACGCGTTTCTTGCGTCATGGATTCGGGGGTTGTACTGTTTCGTTTGCCATAAGCCCCCAAAAAAAGATCAATCAATTTTGCAAAATAAATAAAATTAATGAAAGTCGATCAGCGATGTTTTTGAAAGCTTACAAAACTACCAACGACCAAATCTTTCGTCAAAATGTGAAGAGTTATGATGCATCTGCTTTGCCACCTTGTCAATCTGGCCCCGAGAACACATACTTCGAACAGCATTTTTAAAAAAATTTGGGGAGCAATCCCCCACAAAAAACCCCCTTTTTCAACATTACCCCCTTTTGGACTGTGGCTGGAAAGTGGGGGGGAAAAAATTTTTTTTTTAATTTTTAGTGGCGACCAATTGCCTCAAAAAATGATGGTGTGACGATTAATCAACAAAACGATAAAGATTCAGGTATATACATTTAGAATTTGTACTTATGTTAGCATTATATAATAATATTTCATGATTTATTGCTATTTACAGATACAGAAATGCTTGGGGAAAAAAATTTTCCGCAAAAATTTTTTTCAAATCTCGATTGGTTAAAAAATGAGAATGATGATGACGATGAAGATAGCGTTGGGGGTTTGGGGAAGGCATAAAGGGGTTGAATGCCAGTGGCGATGAACAATAAGAATAATATTTATTTAATATATGTGAGGGAGTTGAACGTTCGCAATTATTATAATTTTTTTTTTAGGAAAGGTAATGATCCCCCCCAAAAAAGTACTAAAAAAACTTTTTATTTTTTTTCGCGGGGATTACCCCCTTTTTCCAAAAAATATTTATTATAAAATACTATTTTTTTAGAATAAAAAATACATCTTATTATAATATAATTCAATTCTAATAAAGTTAATTATTCTGCATAAAAAAAGAAACAAATTTAGTTTTTAAAAAAAAAAAAGAATTTAAAACTTCATATTTTAACATTATACTCCCAAAAAAAACCCCTTTCCCCTACGCTTTTAGTTGACAAAAATTTTCGTAAAATACGTACAGATAAAATAAGCGCTTTGTAAATATTAATTTAATCCCGGATGAATAATTCAAAAACAATAAACGGGGTTTGGGGGGCCCGGGGGTTGCGCTCCGGGGGGTCGTGCATTCCATTGCGTCTATCAGGGCTTTGCATCTTTTTTTATAATCGGTAGACTTATTTTTTTTGTTCTCTTATAAACTAAAGTATTTGAGAAAAAAAATTTTTTCCTTGTAGAAATAAATTAAAAAAAAAAATTTCTGAACACCTTGCGTGGGGGTAGACCTATGATGGCCTCCCCTCCGACGCGGTAGACTACATTATACTACATTTTTCTGTATCATTGACCACTCTATAAAGTTTCAGACTTGTAGGAATAAGGCATTTACATATTATTTATTTACACGTTTGAAAAAAAGATTATTAATGTTTGCCCCCATATTTTGGGGTGGTAGACTGCCGTTCCGTTTATTTTCCATATCAAAACTACAAAATGGGGGTAAAATCAGCTTTGTAGGAATTGGTGCAAAATTTCTGTCGCTGCCTCCCCCGGGGGATTACCAGGTCGCGCAAAATATCGCTTTGTGTGTGGGGACCTAGACGAAAGAAAAAAAAAAACTTAACATTTCATTCATAAGTGACACTTTGTTTTGTCCCAGACATTATCAATAAAATCATATAAAAAGGGGAAAAAAAGGGGGGAAGATAAATTAGGACTGATTAAGGAAAAAATTGGGCCCCGGGGGCCCTTTCAGTTTCGACCAGTGGCGTATGGTTTTTTTTTAGAAGTTTCGATTAGATATAAATTTATTAAAAAAAATTTAATTTTTTTAAAAAATTCTAAAATTTTTGGGGATCCTTTTTTAAATTTTTTTTTTTTTAAAAAATATTGATTAGCAACATAAATAATTATAAAAAAAATTTTTTTTAAAAAACATAAAAAAATTTTTGGTATATTGGTTATTTAACAAAATTACTTTTCTGCTATAAATTAAGAATAATGTGGGGGACAAATTTAAAAAAAAGACAAAAAAAAAGGGGGTTTTTTTTTAAAATTTTTTACGGGACAAAAAAAATAACATAGAATATTAGATATAAGGCAAAATAAAAAAAAATTTTTTACTTATTCCTAAGATAATATACAGTTCCCCCAAAATCCGCATCAAATGGGAAAATTTTTTCCCCCAAATTTAAAATTTTTGGGGGTTTTTTTTTCCAAAAGTTTTGTTTGAAAAATAATGCCAAATAATGGAACGGGGGGGCCCCAGATTCGAGTGCATGCATGGGATCTGGATAAAACCCCCAAAAGATATGAAGTCGGTTAAATTTTAAATTTTTTTATTCGTAACTAACCATATCCACTTTAGAAAGTTGCATAATTCCGAGTACTTTTTAAAAAATTGAAAAAAAAAAAAAATTTCCGATTTGGTTTTTTTTTTTTTCTGACGTTATTTAAAGAGATATGGAAAAAAAAAATACTTTCTCGTGGTCACTTTTTTTAAAAACTACAAAACAGGGTTAAAAGATTTTTTTCCCCCAAGACGTTTCGTTTTTTTAAAAACATCATCAACTTTATTTTTTTTAAAAGGGTTTTTTTTAAATTTTTTTTAACCCCTTATTATTCCAATAACAAAAATGCATAACATTTTAAAATTTTTTTTAAAAAAAATGAAACGCCCCTATAAGAAATGTTATGCGTTCCTTGTCCCCCTCATTGTCTCTTATGAAAAATATGTTTATTTAACAGAAAAATATTAAGTGGTTTACATCATTTAATTGGGATTATAACTGCTTCAAAAAAAAAAAAAATGAACAATTGATTGCCGTATTTTAAAAAAAAAAAGTTGATGATGGTTTAACGAAAACGAAACTTCGTACAAAAATCTCTCAACCTTTTTAGAGTGGCCATAAAAAATTGTCTTTTTTTTTTCCCATATTTTTTAAATAACGCAGAAAAAATAAAACGAAATCGGCAAATTTCGGTTTTTTCCGGATATCTCCGGAAGTACTCGGAATTTTACAACTTTCTAAACGGCATGTTGTTAGGCACCTAAATGCGCAACTTTTCAATAATTTAACCGACTTTGTATCTCTTCCGGTTTCCAAGTTCCCCATGCATGTACTTGAATCTGTGGCACCCTGTATAAGGATGATCGCGTGACTTTTTTTAGCTGTCAAATTTGTTTTTTTTTAGAAAATCGCAAAATTAAGCATTATCTTTCAAAATTTCGAAAAATTGTATTGGCATTTGCAAAAATATTTTGGGGACAGCTAAATTGATTGCAGCGCTCGCTGTGGTAAAAAATTTTTTGATAAATCATACACCCAATTATCCATGGATATGTCTTCATCCCAAAAATTAATTAAATTAAAAAATAAATACGTGAAAACCTTTGAAAACTTTGCTGATTTTGTAAGACCATATTAATTACATACCCTTTCACTTTCCTAGGGGAGTCTCAAGTAAAGTGGAGTCAGAGCTAAAAAATACAGTTATTTTAAATTTAAAGGTTAAAAAATGAATAGGTCAAAAAGATGTACTTGTTTTAAACATAAAAGCTCAAACGTTATTAGATAGACCTACACCAAAAATGATGTGTTTTTAAATCCAGAACCAAAGTTTACGAAGATTCGTAAATATACAAAACAACGTTAACAAAATTTGAATGTATTAGTCTATAATAATTACCTTCCATCAACAGATTGATTGTCAAATATATGAGGTAAAATTTTTGGGATGGCTCCAGGCCTTAAATATTTGCTATTGTTTGCCTTAATCAAAATCTCCTGTGGATCAAAATGGTCTGAGCATAGCACAGGGTGCTTTGGTAAATGTTGTCCCTTCAATTCCCAAAGAAAAACCAAATGTTTCTTGTTATTGGATCTGGGAAACCTAAAATATTAGAAGATCCTTTTGTATAATGTATAATTTTTCCCACAATATTATAAACCTACTCACAAACTAATAAATTCTATAATATTCTAATAAAAATAATAAAACAAGTACAATGCATAAATAACCTTTGGTCTAATTACTTTCCTTCAGGCTATCGTAAATCTAAGCCACTGACCTTGGTAAAAACATCGCCTAGCAAACAGAACCTAACTTACCTATGAAAAGACACATCTTCGTGTAAATAGTCCAATTTTTTACACAAAAACATTCAACCCCCATTTTAGAGTTTTTAATATAAGTTTGTAAATAGTTTTAACAGATAGTTTTAATAAAAACACCACAAAACACTTAAAAATCCAGGGCAACGTCCCCTACACCTAATCAGGTTCATTCCATTTATCAACGGACCGGTTGTAAAATTCCTACGCGGTTGAAGCGGCATCCATATTCCGCCTGCGAAATTCCTTTGCGGGGAAATGTAGAATGCGAAACGTATTTAAAAAAAATAAATAAAAATGGTTTATGTACAAAATTATCTTTAAATTATTTATTTTTTAAAGCCAAATCTATAATCTATTTATTTTTAAGCCCATTTTTTATTATAAATATAGAACTTAAAGGCAATTTTATTTAGAAATGTTTAAATTCACTTCAAGCTGGCAACAGATTTTATCGACTTTAGTTACGCGTTACGTCCTTTTCCAATGTCTGACCGTAAGTTCGTGTTTATCGTGGGGGATTTGGTGGGTATCTAATGATCCCATGCTCACCGTCGAGCTGTAGGGGATCTGTCGCTCTTCTATAGGTATTTCCACGGCTTTTGCTCAGAGGAGTTGGCCACTATAATTCCTTCTCTGGCAGCTCCCAACAGAGCAACACGTAGTGCAACTTTTATGCATCCTTTTACAGTTCAGTTGGAGAGGCCCCGAACTTTCCGCTTTCTTTGTTCGTTCATCCCTAGAGTGTCAAGACTATGGAACTTGCTGACCGCAGAAGATTTTCCCTCTCCCCCAATCTCCAAATATTTAAGTCCAGTGTGAACAAACTCCCTCTTACCACACTTAAGCACACATCAGCCTTCGTGGACTGTCCCAAGATAAAAGAAAAAGACTAGAAGCAGTTTTATTTGCCCATATGCGCAGATACTGATATTTTGATCTGCTTGTTGCAAGTTTTTTTTTATGTCTATGGATAGGCTTTTTTTTAATATGTTGCAATCCCTTTAAAACACCTCTTTTTGTTATATCAGCAAATTTGGGTTTTTTCCGGTTTCCCAAATAAAATATAGGTTCCCTCTAGATAATGGTACCCAGACGTTAATAGGGGTAATAAAAATGTAGTAATTATTTGTGTAATGTTCTTGGTGGCACCGAAAAATTCTAAAGGTATTTTTATGGTTTTGAAAAGTTTTCTTGTGTGAAATTTTTCTTGCTGCAATTGTTTTGCATACATTTTATTTTTTTTTTTTTCAATTTCAAATGTAGTGGTGCAATTTGTTTTACCAATAAAACTTACCAACTTACTGAAACTGAAAACAATTATTTTTTAAATTTTAAAAAATTTTTCCCCTTAGATAAAATAAATGCACAAATAAATTTTTCAGTTGTTTTTTAATACATATATTTAACTAACGCGGGGGTTTTTTTTAAAGGGTTAAGTTAATTGCATACGGGCCCAAAAATTTTTGGGGGGTTTGGGCCCCCTTTAAAAAAATACTAAATATTTAAAAAAATAAGGGGGCATCTGCAAGGAACATAGGGGGTTTGTAAAAAAAATGGGGCCCGTATTATTTTTAAATAAAAAAAAAATTCGCAATTTTTAAAAATCCCGATGCACAACAGATAAATTGTAGAAAAACAAGTGCAATTTTTTACGCAAAAGCCAAACACAAAAAACTTAGCCCGTAAATACAATAAATTTTAATTTAAAATTTTTATTGTTATTTTTTAAGCTTAAGCTATCATCTTTTTTTTTTATCTTGGGTTTTGTAATAAAATTTAAAAATACACATTCTGTAGAAATGATTTATTTTTTGTTGGAAAATCTGCCACGTGGTTAAGGGGATTTGTTATAAGACCGATAAAAAATAAAATAAAAAACGCAGGTGATAATACCAAGCCTGATTTACTGATAAAAAATTTTTTTATCTGATCACAGACACAAAGAAACACCTTTAAAACGTTGCGCAACGAGACAAATATCTATTAATTAAAATAAGCCTGTTAATTGCGTTAGAAATTGGGAAATCAAAAAATAGCAACGTTATTAAAATTTTTTCATTTTTTTCATCTGCCGGTGTTCGAGGTCTCTTTATTATTTTAATTGTTGAAATTGCTACATTATACGGCATTTTTGAACCTTTTTAAAATTTTTTAAAATTTCTTTGTCTTATCTTTGGTTCAATTAAAAAAAATATACAGGGGGTTTGGGAAAAAAAATGTACCAAAAATTTTAGATTGATTTCAGCGTTACATGACAGACAGTTTAATTTTCCCCCCCCAGAAGATTCACGATCTTTTTCCTTTGCCCCACAACTGGAAAAAAACCCCTTTTTTTTCTTGGGAATCCCCCGATCGTTGCTTCTGACATATCTAAAGCTTTTTTAAAAAAAGGGATGGTGATGGGCTTCTTTTAAAAAAATTCCTTCCTCGGGCTTTCCCCCTAAACTTTTGTTCTTGGCTCTCCAGTTTCCTTTTAATCGATGTATATCAGTTATTTAGTTAAAAAAATTTTTCCAGCTTCTATTTAATTTTTAAAAATTGGGGTTAAATTCCGGCACCAGCTCTGTTTCTTCTTTACATCAACGATCTTCTCCCTTTTCCCCCAAACCCAAACCTATCCATTTTTTTTCAACGATAGTACCCTTTTCCCCCCAATATTTAATTGCTTAAGCCACCCTGTAATTCTCATTTGGGGAAAACACTTGTCCAGTT
>JAHBCN010002624.1:0-87760 GCA_019359885.1 Listronotus oregonensis
TAATAAAAAAAAAACGTGGGTGTCTTAAGTGTGGTAAGAGGGAGTTCTTTTTATCTTCGAACAGTCCACAAAGGCTGAGGCCTAAGCACTAACGTACAGTGAGTGTCTTAAATTTACACAAGACCTAAATATGTGGATATTTAAAAGGGAAAACTTCTGCAGGTAGCAGATTCCAATCGAGGCACTCTAGGAATGACGGAACAAAGAAAGTAGGGAATTTGGGACCTTTCAAGTTGGACTGTAAAAGCATATATATAAGTGGCACTACGTGTTGCTATGTTGGGAGTTGCCAAAGAAATAATACTTCTCGGAGTACAAGCCTTGTAAATACCCATAAAAAAACGACATATCCCCTACAGCCCGTCGATGGAGAAGAAAAGGATGGTTTTCTGTAAGTGTGGGATCATAAATAAGACGAAAAGCTCTTTTTTAAATAAAATCATGAATAATAAGAGTTGTAGGGAACGCCATTTTCCAGACATAAAAACAATATTCTAAAGATGATTTAATTTAGGACACATACAGAGTATACAGATTACAAGGGGAGAAATACTTTCTGGTTTGAAAAAGAAATCCAACCTTAAAGTTAATAATCTCTAAAGTAACGCCACTAAGATTGAACGACTCGGAGCGACAACGAAACTTATAATTTGCGTGTGAGGGCTAATGAGACGGCTGCACAGCGCGGGTAAAGCAGCTTTAAGAGCTCGACGGGTAGGCTTGGTCCAACCAATCGGCATTGCAGGCCAATGCTGGTTGTCTACCTTTATTTATGTCACATACTGATTTTTCTACAAAATTTCGTAGAATTTTCTCACTGCGCAAAATCATAGGGGTATCTTAATGACAGTTATTTTCACAGTAGGCTGAAGATTTTTTGATCAAATGGGCCATTGCTGTGTTCTTCCTTAAACCTTCAAACTTCCCTGGCTTATATAGATTGCCGACTTAAAATCACTAAAAGAACTTAATTTAAACTGTTGTTTTATAAAAGTTTTTTTGTAATAATTTTTAATTTTGTAGCTACTTCATTAACAAAGAGTTTTATTTTATAGGTAAAAAAAGTCGATTCCAACCAAAATTATTTACGAACAAAAATATACAAGATAACTTTTACCTTACTACTTTAAGTTTATTTTTTGGTGAACCTGCAATTAATTTTTATGTTAAAAGACTTGAAATATGCCATTCTTGTAATTATGAATTGCTGCCAAATTCAAATAAATGTATCTAGAAAAGATAGGTGCTTTACTAAAAGCAATTTTATGAGTACCCCGTATTTAATATTATTTTAAAATTAATCTAGTAATTTCTAATTTAAAAGTTTCATTTGAATTGGTACAAATACGTAATAAAAATTAATAATTAACTGTTTATATAGTAACCACCCAATTCTTCATGACATAACTTTGTTTCAGTCCCTTTTAAATTAATGTTAGTCTGTTGTGGACTTTTTTTTCATCAAAAAAAGAACTCGTTGCAAAGAGTGGATAATTAAGGGATAATGCTCATAAAATATAATAAAACATCAAAGAGAAAACACATTTTAATTAAAAGAGCTTCCCTTGACATTGTTATACTTGTGTAAACATATTTCGCAAATTTGAAAAAAAAACTCAAAACAGGCATTAGATTGTTGGTAAACTTAATTAAAACAATGATTTTGTTGTATATACCCAACCAAATTCCTTTAAAACGTTTTTTTTAAGTAACAAGTCAAAATTAATATATTTATGATAAAGGGTGATTCAAAAAGAACGCCGAATTTGAAAGGGGCCATTTTTGTTTTTATTGTTGGCAGCTTTGTTTTTGCAATTTTCGATATGTGTTGTCATTAAGGTTTTGTTTTGTAAAGTAATTTGATAGTGGTTGTGTTTTTTGTGTTGCAGATTAACATGAAAAGGTACACTACGAAACAACGAATTTTAATCATTAAAACACATTACACAAACGGTGAAAGTTTTTTTATTTTTAGCAATGAAGCGTATTTTTATCTGAATGGCCTCGTCAATAAGCAAAATTGCAGATATGGGGATCGAGGACCCACAAGTAATTCAAGAACACAGAATGCATTCCCAAAGACTTACGGTTTGGTGTGGGATTTGGAATAGAGTTTGATTGGCCCATTCTTTTTTAAAGGACCAAGAAGAAATGCTGTCACTCTTAATGGACTTCGTTACCGAGCAATGCTTACTGATTTCCTATGGCCTCAATTAGATCAAATGAACATTAAGAATAGGAACGGTGCAACATGTCACACTGTAGCAGAAAAACTGCATTTTGCGTGAGAGGTTTCCGGACCGACTCTCTGGTTGCGAGGAGACCAAGTCTACCCACCTCGACCATGTGACTTTTTTTTGGGTAACATTAAGTCCCAAGTCTACTAGAAAAACTCCAAAATTTGATGAAACTTAAGCATAAAATTCAACGTGTCGTTGGCTAAATCGATGTGGATGTGTGTGATGGGTGGGTTGGGATCGGGGGTTAAAAGGTGATGATTTTCATGGACCAAAATTATGGCAATAATTGCGTGTAGAGCAAGCGGGTGAGCACGTTTCAAACCTCAAGATCTTCTGAAGCGAATGGTGTATTTTTTTGCTTTTTTTATGAAAATAAATTAATTTAACAGCCCTTTTAATTTCGGCATTTTTTTTGAATCACCCTTTAATAGTAAGTGTATGTGTGTCCCAAATTTTAAACAATTTTGTTGACAACGTAATTTCTCGGGGGGGGGGCGTGATTTTAATCATCTCGATTTTTTAAATAATTAAAAAAATATAGAAATTTTACGACTGTAAATTCTTTATTTTCCTTTATTCTTTTAAAAAGTTATTTTTTATTATATTGGACACTTAGTTCAGTTTGAAAGTAAAATGTTTTTGATGCATTATTAAACCATCATGTAATTCATTTTTTCTCATGGACTTTATCTTTGATCATCATAAAGAAAAGGCAACTTTTATGATGTTTTTCCCATAAAAGTTCAAAAAATTTTAAAAAGGCAAAGAAAAAAAATGCATCTAAACGAAAATATTGGGCCCCCGTCACGTTAGACATTGCTTCCCGTAAGATAAGTGAAATTAAGAAACGTCGGGCACTAATTGGCTGAGTGACGACCAGTAAAAATAGTAAAAACTGTTGCCGTTGAATATGATTTCGATTTCACGTTAAACTGTTGGTCCTGTGTGGATGACATTCCCCAGACGTTATTGGAAGGTAGTTATGAAGTAGCAGTTATTTGTATAACGTCTATGTTGGCACTACAACGTTGTCTTAAAGATAGCCTAAAAATGTTATATTCGCGTGTTTGGGTTCTAAGACATCACTGACAGAACTGGCGAAAAATTGGTTAAAACTTACTTATTTACAACTAAAAGTAGAATTATTGCACATTGACAATATTAAGTAGGTATATTTTTAGAGAAAAAAATTTGGAACAGTCACTAATTTTTAAAAGCTTAAAAGGTAAATTTTGTACATAATCAAGTAATGCCTAAAGGTAAGTATCCTTTTAGCGCGGCTGCCACCCGCGGCGTGTTTCGTTATCGTTGCCGCGGAAAGTAGATACAAATCCCCCACCAAAAAAGGAGAACACTGCTGTGTCCAAACCAATGAAACTAGTAGAACCAGGTTTACGCCTTGGGCGGTAGCCTCGCTCAGTGGATAGGCGCCTTAAGAGTTAACATATAGAGGTAATTTAGTAGTAGCACTAATTGTGTATCTAAAAAAGCCAGCCTATCTCATTTCTTGTTTTGTCAGTTGTTACTGTGTATCAACAAAGATAATACTACTACGGATAAGATGAACCATTCAATGCTATATTTTTGATACCCCTAATGGACTTTGGCTAACGCGAGATGTCCATCGAAAGATTTTCGCGCTATCCTTGAACGAAAGTTAAACAGTGTTGCCGCAGGCTTTTACTATTGGCGTGATGAAACGCGACTAGATAAAACACAATCCGTTTAGCCGCCCGCTTTCGCTACCTAGTGTTCCGAATAAGGTACAAAGACAGACATTGGCAATGTCGCACGGTTTGTTTCGCTGGGGCAGGGGTTACCGACTTAATTTTATTCGCTTTACGGAAGCATTATATCTTCGACGATTCAAAACGCCCCATTTAAATGAACCATCTATTCGTAGTAGTATTATCTTTGGTATCAACTATTTTTTGCCTATAATATTTTGTTCCTTAAATTATTTAAAAACCATTGAAGTAAGTGAATAAACCGAACAATAAAATGTGCACTTAGTTTTGCTATTTGATTAAATCAATAGCAGATCAAGAAATATTTAACTTTTTTAATTAATATTTAGTTTCCTTTTTTTTTAAATTAAAAAATGTAATGGATTTTTTTTTATATAAAATAAAAATTATTGACAAAAAGAGCATAATATTAGTAATATTATTTAAATTGGTAGGGTAATTTAAAGTAACTATTAGTTTGTTTTAAAAATTAAAACAAATGTTTATCTTTAAACTTTAAAAAACTGAAGAATTAAATATTAATTTAAAACGTAGCTTAAAGCTAAAATAGCACTAGTAAACCACAAGGTAACGTCCAAGCTGACATGGGAATGCCAAAAAGAACTGGAAGTCTTGGGAGAACGCAACAGAGTAACTCTCTTGTGGGTACCAGGACATTCGGGATAGAAGGCAACGAAAAAGCGGATGAGCTAGCGAGCCCTTGGAGTGACCAAAACCACAGCACGAATGCAAACAAGGGAATGGATCCGAAACAAACACGAGGAATACTGGGGAAACCTCAGTAGAATTAGACATGGAAAAAGCTTCATAAGGGGCCCATCCAAAAAAAACAAGGAAGAACTACTCAAAGTAGGAAAAGACTTCGCATAACGGTAGAGTTGCTAACAGGGCACGATAGCTTAAGAGGACACCTACACAAGATAGGCTCATACATTGGTGACACAAGTTGCAGAATGTGCGACGAGGGGGAAGAAACAGCCTACCATATCCAGTACGAATGTAAAGCATTGAATCATAAAAGACAGGCATTATTTGGGCAGCCGAAAATGAGCCCAAAGGAATATATCAACCAACCAGTCTCGGGGCTATACAGACTTGGGGAAGGAACGAGACTACTGGGAGGATTGGTATAAATGATAATGGGAGATTAGGCACAAAAAGCCCAAGAGGCTGCGCTGCCTCCGGTAGTGAATCAAGACGGCTCCCAGGGAAGAAGAAGAAGAAGCTATAATAAGATCCTACTACCAAATTATTAATATACCAAAAGTATTTTAATATCTCCCAATTTATTTGTTAAATAACGATGTATTAAATTAAAACAAAAATTAATAAATTATTGTATAATAAAACTTCGTTATCTTGATTAAATAAACTTATTCTTAGTCATATAAAAAATACTATTGATAACGCTATTTAAACTCATATTTGGACTTTAGGAGTAAAAAACACTTTTTGAAAAAGTTATCACCTTAAGATAAATTTAAAGATATAATTAAACATAAAAAAAGCCTACACAATAATTAAACTGGATCTTGCTTAGCTTTCTTATACAAAGGTATGTATAGAAAGTAAGTAATAAAGTGTAGCTTATATGCCCAAAATAAGCATTTTTGGTACAATACACTTTTTAGCAATGAACCAAATTGAACAACTCTATAATACGCTCCCTGAAAAGAGCCTCAGCTTGCCTTTGAAAGCTAAACCTATGGCAAAAGGGCTTTAAGTAATAAAATGTATTAAGATTTTATCTAATTGCCTATTTTCCTCTGCTAGTAAATATGTTTATTTCTGGTATTGTGACGTAGTAAACAGAATTTTTCAACCCTGTGGGCAATGTACACTGTCACTCAGCTACTTGTGGCACATTATACAAGGGAGAACTATAATAGAAAACTCTTAAATGAAACCTAAATATAGTGTTAAATTAAATTAACTTATATATTATACTTAAATAATAAACCCGTTAATGCGATTGTTAAAACTAACAAAAGTTGTTTGAAAATTTAAATTAATTTAATATTAAACCATGTTATAGCTTGTCTGCCGGTTCTGAAGCTACGGAAACTATTTTAGGAATGCAGACAAAATATAATAGAGGTTGTCAAATATACTTATTAAGTTTCGTCGGTTTAATGTAAATTATTATCTGTAGCTGCTGTAACTCGTAATTTTACTAAAACTTGTTAAAATGATATTATTTAAAGTCATTTTAAGTTAATATATTATTATTTAATTATTATATTAATTATATCTAACAAATTTTGGCATCGGTAAAATGATAATATCATTTGAACTTAGAAATATGGCAACAGGTCAAAAGAATTTTTCCCTTCTTACGGATATTGCTCTCGCATTTTTTAAACTGACACCCCGTAAGAGCAAAACGTATTATCACATGATGATTGTTGACACGCCCCCGAGGACTTGTTATGATCAGTGTCGCAGATTTGAAAACCTCGGCCAAATATTGTTGATTAAATTGACGGCTTTGATTTTGGCATTATGGGACGTAATATTGGGGACGGGATTTGTCCGGCCGGGGTTTCATTTTTAGACCGGGCTTAAAAATTTAAAGTCTTGGGTCGCTCGCAACACACGCACTGTGCCCGCACGCCGCGATCAAATTTAATTTAATTTTGTTAAGATTAATATTTTAATAAGGTTTTGTTTCTATAACAAAGTAACATTTTTAACTGGTATTATGGTTAAAAAACCTTATATTTTACATTGGATATATAGGTATATGCAAGAACTATATAAATATTTATAAATGGGGCAATCATAATGATGCTAACATTTTCTGCTGGGTTGTGACGTCACAGAAAGTCCGCTTCACAGCACCAGACAAACGCTGCAATAGAACGAACGGCTTTCTGGTGACGTCAAAATTGTGTCACAAGCCGACCTCGATAACACTGAATGTCATAGTGAGGTCGATGATGTCTAAAAAAAATTGATGACTGTTATTTTTTGTTGTTATTGTTTATTATTGTGTATTATTGTAAATTTGGGAGTTTTTTTAGAAATAGATATTTCATTGCTGTTTTCTCCCATAACGGTGTTTTATTTGCTTATTACTATTAAAAAAATCTGGTATTTTAAGATTTAAGATATTTATAGAACGCCCATGGTTTCGCATTCCTGAAGGCGTATCCGCTTTTCCTTTACGTATACCCTTAGTCTTAGCCTCAGACTTACCAGACGACCTATAGTTAGTTTCCCTCACCAAAAAGGATAAAATTCTGCTTGCTATGACTTTTTTTTTAACGCAGCCTACCCACATGTACCCAACCGCGTGTTCACACATCGTCGTTGTGGTTGGGAGTAGGATCTTTTGGAACATGCGCTAGAGTAGCTGGTTATCGGCAACTCTTGTTGCCACCGTATGGAACGGGATTCGAAGCTAAGATGAACACAAGGCTTTAACTCAAGGTGTTAGCATACCGTGCTGATGAGTGAATGACATCCTGTGCCTTAAACAGGTGTCCCCAACGGTGCCTCTGAGATACAGGGCGACCTCTCAGAGTATCTAGCCTTACTGCAGTAATGCGGGGCTCGGCCGTGGTGGACTATTACTTCCCTAGCTCCAAACAAAAAGCAGACAGAACCGCTTTCTTTTGAGAGGTGCCACTCAAGGTCACAAGCAGACAAAGGTGCGCCGACCGAAACGGGTGAATCCGTTTCGTAAGGTGCCCCTAAAGTCACCGGCGCCTGTTTCACGGGGAAGGGCTAATCCATCCCGAACAAACAGGTGCTTAGAAAGGGTTCCCTGAATCCAAACAGAAGGCGAACAGAACCGCCTTTATAGGAAAAAGGGTTCCCTGGCTTTAAACAGAAAGCGGATAGGACCGTTTTCATAGAATACGGCCGGAGATGCGGCCTCAGAAAGAACATCTGGTTCCTGTAACAAGAACCTGGTAGCTACCCACTTCACTAGACCGGGAGAGGAGGCCATGATGGATCTAATCGTCTGGTCGTCATACTCTCCAGGAGACAGGGACATCAGGACACATCAGAACACATTGTGCTCGTGTCCGGTAGCGACACGAGTAAGAGGAGATGTAAGAACTCTCTCCCAATCTGGTATCGGATTTATTAGAAGTCCGATTCTATTGGGAGAAATATAAAAAGGTGTGAGTTACAATAGACCGAGCGGTCGCAGTGGAGGGCGTAAAAAGTCCACTCATTTTAAACCTACCTACCCACATGTAGGTTATTTCGCGTGTAAACTTACCCCCAACAAGTCGGTACAAAGCCTGTGAAAATGGATGAAAATATGGTAAGAACGTTTTATCTTATAACCCTTGTTGTAACCTTTTATCACATGACAAAACAAATTAAATAAGGTGTATTGCAGTGTGACCTGCGACCACCATGACCAAGTGGTCACAGGGTAATATCCTACCTTAAGGTAAGGTCGATTTCTGAACTATATAAGAGAATAATTAATCTAATACCAAAGTGTTTAATGTGCTTGATAGGGGTTTACAATTTATGATATTATTTAAAGGCTGCTTTTAGTTTTTGTCAAGAATAGTTATATAGATAAAATATTTTATTGAAAGGGCTTAAGTTGTATTGGTGAGTTACTTTAAATTCTTGTGTCAAGTATCATTTTCTATACAGATATTGTTGTTGTGTATTAAAAGGGGGATTATAACACATTAATTAGTTGGAACTACATAGCAAAAAACAATTAATTTGAATAAAAGGATAATACGAAGTCTCATTTGATGTAATATTTATCATTAATAATTTTATTCGCTTGTGCTACATGATACAATACAACATGTATTTAATAATAACTTTTTAACAAATGTATTAAACAATCAGGCATTTTATTTGGATAATTTATTTTGTAATTTTAAATTTACTTTGTAATTTTAAATAAAAAAAGTTTTATTAATAATAACAATATTTTTACTTTAAATTAAAAAATATTCTTGGGTTACAAAACAGAATTTTCATATTTATGTTAATTTGGTGTATAATTGGCGAAAAAATACTTTTTCTAATTTTGACATTTAAAGTTACACTTGTTAAAACTCATTGACGTTGTCAAATATCTTAGTTTTCATAACTAGTTACAAAAAGTAAAATTTATTACAACTGCTAATGAAAAGTAAGATATTTGACAAGTAATATTTAAAATTATATATATATATATATATATATATATATATATATATATATATATATATATATATATATATATATATATATATATATATATATATATATATATATATATATATATATAAGTAATATATTCCGGACGGTGGAAAATACGCTAGAATATTATACAATTATTTCTAATGTCCAGAAATGTTTAACTGCTTACTATCTAATATAAGAATAAACAAATCAAATAAATACTTTTTTAACTTAAAAAATTTGACCGTCTGGTTTAAGTAAATTTATTTTATTGACAAGTAAATTAATAATATATTTATGAATTTATTATTATAAATATAATATATTATTCACCGTAAAGAAATTACTCAAGTAAATGTTATGCTTCTATCAAATTAAGAAAAAAAATCTAATATTTTTAATAAATTTACCTCTGTTTAAGAAACAATTAAAAGATTTTGAATAATTTACACAGAATTTTAAAACAAAAAATCTGACAAGTTAAAATATAAGCGAGATTATCCGTTACAAAAAAAAGTGTATTTGTAATAATGTTTTTATTTTTCTTTATTTAAAGCTATACAAAAGCATAGTAAGCAATACATATATTTAAATATTTATAAATATAAATATTATTTTTAAGTGTAAACTAAATTTAGAAATACATTCATATTTTAGTTTTATATAAAACATAAAGCAGAAAAATAAGAATGCTCCACAAATAAACAACAAAAGTAATGTAATATTTAAAAACATAACTAAAATAAATTAGTTATTGTCTTTAACAAGTATCTTATTGGCTGGTTTAAACAAATACTATTTTTTTTAATATTAAAGGTAATTTGGGGTAAGGTAAATTAAAACGTAAGGAAAAAATTGTAATACAGTTTTTAATAATGACAGTAATATAATTTTTAAACCCAGTTAGGGTTTAAATTAGTATGTAAGAAATAACAAATAAAATTCTAGGTTAAAATTTAAAAAAAATATCACAATTTGGTGATTCGTAAATATCTCTGTAAGTTCTTGATAAAACTGTCTATTCATTGCTAGTAAAAAATATTATTATTACTCTTTTATTACTTTTATTTGGTTTTAAAACTGATATTTAGGGGTTATCTTTCATTTTTTTTTCGTTACTCGTTTTTGTTACATTTACGGCCGAGTGATGATCGCGTTGTTAAATTTAGCAATGTTAAAAGTTAACAACGGTTTAAAATGTTTAACAAAATGTCAGATTTTGACAGGTCGCCTACTAAAATTATTAAATAACACTGACAATGACGTTCTGTTAAACATTCTAAATCGTTGTTAATTTTTAACAATTGCTACGTCCATTGCTAAATTTAACAACGCGATCATCACTCGGCCGTTAATGTTTTTTATGTCTTATTTTAATTTTTTGATTTGAGATTACATTTAAAACTTTAGCTCTAATAGATTCTTTAACTTCTAAAGGTTAATAATATATTGAGTAGTTAAGAAGAAATGTGCATATACGACGAAGTACAACGTCTCCTGATATGTTATAGCTAAAGATGTTGTAGTATTAAATAAAAAAACGTTTTAATTTCTACATATATTCTGTTTGTATATTAAATTGTGTGCTAATAGTTTAATTTGCAAAAAAACATTTTATTTAGTACCCTTTATTTTAAATAAAGCTTAAAACTTAAAAACTTAGCAGGGTTATTAAAAATATGTTTTAAGAAAAAAAATCCCTAAGCATTTAAATTTAATTTTAGTTTTATTACATTTTCTCATCAGTCATTATTTACTTAATAAAAGCAGTCGTAATGTCCTAAATCTCAGTCCCGATTTTAAAATAAATCTTTATGAGAAACAGTTTTTTAAGTGCGACTCTTATTTACATTACCTAATGAAACTAAGACTCGTTTATAATGAAATAAAATGTGACTGAGACTCTGCAGGACGTGCAAAGGTTTTGCCTTTTAATATATTTTTAAGACGTTTTAAGACTTTTAAGTAATTAAAGTTTAATATATTTAGAGTGATTTTAAATTGGAAACTATAAGTTAAATTAAAATGGTTTATTAAACCTAATTTAGGTTAAGAAGACTATTGGTAAGAAATGCTTACAGGTTAAATTAAGTAGTAGGTAGATATAGCAAAATCAATTACTTTTTTACGTATACTTTTGTGTATATTATGTTATTCCTAAGTTAAATAACAATTTCTAGGCATACTTATATTACCAATAACGCCAGCTACAACCTACCGCAATTTTTTTTTATCTTGGGACAGTCCACGAAGGCTGGTGCCTAAGTACTAACGTACCGTGGGTGTCTTCAGTGTGATGAGAGGGAGTTTGTTCACACGGGACTTAAATTTTTGGAGATTGGGAGGAGAAAGAAAAACTTCTGCGGGCAGCAGGTTCCATAGTCTTGACACTCTAGGGATGAAGGAACGAATTGTTTTAGATGGCATAACTTCTTTTAAGATCAGTATATTGACCTGTTTATTAAAAAAGAAGTTACAATAATTACCGCTGCGTCACAAATGTATACCCCATTTAGATCTCTAGGTGCCACTGTTTGAGATAAACGCACTTTAAAGGACCCCGCAAATTTTCTATGGAAAATGGGTTTCGGCCAATTGTTTTTAAACTTTGCAAAGTAAAAGTTTTCAACACGCTCATCAAAAGTATCCACGGGCACAAAACCGGAAAACCCCTCTAACCCCCCTAAAATCAAAAATAGGTAGTTTTCTGCCTGTGAAGACTTTGGATTAGCGTGTTGAAAACTATTACTTTGCAAAGTTTAAAAAAAATTAGCCAAAATCCATTTTCCATAGGAAAATTGCCGGATCCTATAAACTGCGTTTATCTCAAAAACTGTTGCTTGTAGAGACCTAAATAAAGTTATATTTTTGACGCAGTGGGAAGTAAAAATAAAAAAAGTTATGTCATCTAAAACAAGTGGGGTAGGCCGTAACTGGCGCCCTCTACTAGCAGCATTAAAAGTATGGACAAATTTGAGTTTCTAGCCTCAAAGAACCCCCAATTCCCCAATTTTTTACCGATATGTCTTTTAGTAAATAAATTATTACGAAAAAACGAGATTAAAATTAAAAGTTTGACACCCTGTATCTTACTTATTATCGACTTTGTAATAAGGCAAGTTTACGTTAATTGCATTATTTCGACCTAAGGAATCTGCTGTTGCTCTGTGTCCCATCACTATTGGGATACCTTGTATACCCGATATACACTATATTCTCCTGGCAATAAAATATCATTGTTAAGAAAACAAACCTACAGAGTGTGTATCAGACAAATGAAATAAATTCAATAATAAATAAATGGGGACAAGAAAAACTTTTTATACAGGCCAATACCCACTTTTATAATTTAATTGCAACACTCTGTATTCTATTTATTTTTTTGGATCTTCAGAATATTCTAGACATATTTCATATACAGTATCTTATACCTATCTTTTATTGTTTCGAAAATATTAAGTGTTTTTAGATCTATTGCCTTTGCATGCTTGCCACTTAAAACTTGAAGGTTACTTTTCGAGCATACACCTACTAGATGCAGCCTTGCCGCTAAATCGTACGAACAAGCGTGCGAAAGAAAAGAAGAATAGGTGTATAACCTTTCTCTTTTGCTCCATGTGCTGACTGGTCGGAGAGAAGGAGTATATACGCCCTTCTGCATCCTGATTGCTTGGCAAGGAAGGACATATACCCCTTTCTGCGTGCCGATTGCTTGGTGGTGTATATAGCTGTTCCCGCCGACCAATTAGCACCAATTTCGCACGCTTTTTCACATGACCGAGCGGAAGGCTGCCTTTAGGGGGTTATATGCACGATGAATAAACCTTAAGAAAATGGCAAGCAAGCAAAGGCAATAAATTCAATAAGCTATAAGATATAGCATATAAAATATATCTAGAATGTTTTAAAGAATTTAAAAACTGAATAACTTTAAATTTATAAAATTTCTAATAGCCACATAACACATCCTGTATAAAAAGTTTTGGTTTAAAAAGCGCAACTAAAAATAACAATCGACGTGTCCAAGCGTTTTAACGAAAACAAAATTTATTTATCATTGTATTTATTTCATTTGGCTGATACACACTGTATAAGCTCTAACAGAAAAACTAACTGCATTTATAACTTAGGTAATGGTTATTATTTCATTAAAATATATTTTTTAGTTCTTCAAATTTAGTGTATAGACCTAATTATTAAAATTTAGCTTCTTTTTTGGTAAAACAGCTAATATTAGCAAAATCATTAGGTTGCGTAGTAATTACTTTACGTAAAAATCAGTGATTTGTTAAATCGAAGAAAACTTTAGACGAATTTCAAAACTAAGCAGGCAGCCAAGTCAAAGACTTGATGTTACTACTGAAAGTTATTGTTATTAAAATTAAATTCGAATTTTATTCTATTATACTTTTATTACCAATTCTGAGTTTTACATTGACTTATTAATATGGAAGCTACTGCTCCTGCTATAAATTCAGTTATTGGCTATCAGTGAACAGTAACAAGGAAATCGATAATTTTATAATTTTTCTCTTAAAACTATAGACAATATAATTTTTTAGGTTTCTTTACTTGGCGGTATGCGCGATGACGCTTTATCTGGTACGTAATTTATCCGGTGTATTACAAATTATTGGTAAGTTATTGTTTATAAAAATTATTGTCACAGCTACACAAATAAAAAAAATGAAGAATGAAATGGTATTTGGGCAACACGGGTATTTTTTTTTATTATTTGCTGTCGAGATCCGGCATTGTTAAAATTGAAGTTAGTTTTTGCCATTTAACACAAAACAAGTATAAAAATTAAGTATGATGACCACTTTAAAATACACAAACAGAAAATAGACAATTCTAATAGAGGTATCTTCCGGGCTTGTAGGCCGTGGTCTGGTGACCATCTTTAGTGGTGCGGCTGTCGTACTCAAAGTGACCAGCGCGGTGGTTCACTGACGACTGATGTTTCGGACTGTGCCTTCTTGAAGTTTGTGGACGGACGGAGGACTGAACGTCTGGGTGTGGCTTGGGAGTCATCGTATGTACACAAGCCCGGAAGATACCTCTATTAGAATTGACTCCGGCCGTGAAAGCCTACATTCCTTCATCAGTCACCTCTACGGGGAGGAAACATACCAGCGAATAAGAAGACTAGAGACCTTGCGGAAGAAGAAGGCAAATTTACTCTGCTCACTTGCTTTCCTTCTTCGCTGCCGGGATACAAAGACCGTCCCAAAGTTCTTGAAAGTCAAGAGGACCTTTAGAACTCCACAAGCTCACCGCATATACAATCGCATGGAAGAAGCCTTGCTGAGGGAGCGTATCCATCACACGCGCCGGGATTTAGCCGTTAACGACGATCAACTGAAGACACTTCATCTAATAATCAGCTTAACCCTAAGCCAATCTGACTGGAGCAACATAGACCATATCACGGAAGAGACTTCAGTTCTGGCCAAGGGAGGAAACTTCAGCGTGACTCTAAAAATTGCACCCATCAAAGAGATCGTCGCAAACGTAGAGGCCAGTATACAAAAACTTCCCGCAGAAGCGAGTGACGAAATTAGAAGCGAGACCGCGCGCTTACTTCGCAGAGCGAAACCACCAGGGTGCAATCTCTCTAAACAAGAACAAGATGCATTACACACGTTTCGAAACGACGAAAATATAATTATTCTGCCTGCTGACAAGGGGAATTCCACCGTATTCATGAACACTGCAGACTACAAAAGAAAATTCAAGACCTATAGGATCCCGAAACTTACAAAGTCATCCCAAGCGACCCCACCCAGAAAGTTCTAAGGAAAACCAACCAGCTGATCAAACAGTGAATGCTTAAAGGTGAAAATATTAAAGCACTCTCCAAATCAGAAGCGCACACGCCGAGGCATTATGGTTTGCCCAAAATTCACAAGCACGACGTTCCTTTGAGGCCTATAGTGCCATTGGATCCCCAACATATGATCTGGCAAAGCTCCTATCAGACATGTTGCAGCCTAAAATTGAGGGAACGGATTCCTACGTCAAAGATTTCACCCACTTTGTGGACAAGATCAAAAACATATCTTTAGATCCGGAGGACATATTGGTCAGTTTTGACGTAGTATCTCTTTTCACCAACCCACCCAATAGTCACCGTCACCGTCCGTCCACAGACTTCAAGAATGCACAGGTCTCAGTCCGAAACATCAGTCGTCAGTGAACCACCGCGCCGCTCACTTCGAGTACGACAGCCGCACCACTGAAGATGGTCACCGCAGATGTGGCCGAAAGCTTTGGAATGAAAATTCCCAGACCACGGCCCATAAGCCCGGAAGATACCTCTATTAGAATTGACTCCGGCCGTGAAAGCCTACATTCCTTCATCAGAAAATAGACAACTGCATACATCTTCAAACAATATTTCAGTGTAATGCACCAATTTAACAGCGTAATATTACACTGTATTATTGTTTGACGATGTATGTAGTTGTCTATTTTCTGTTTGTGAATTTTAAAGTGCCTATATTTTATCTTTTATACTTATTTTGTGTTAAATGCTTGAAAGTACCTATGAGTTTTGACAATGTCGGTCCTGATGATGGTCTAGTTTGATTAAAAGCGCTCGACAGCAATTAATAAAAAAACCTAAACTGAATTTTAAAGAATCTTAAACCAATTTTTGAAGAAGTTTCCAAGAAGCTACAAAATGAAATTTATCGCATAAAGTCTCGCTATGACATGAAAGCCACCCATAAAGAATTTATTACCAGTGACAAAGTGTGGGTATACAACCCAAGAAAAACCAAGGGTGTGTTTTAAAAACTTTAAAAGTCAGGGGCTTTATAAAGTGGTTACTCAGCTTAATGATCTGGTGTACCGAATTTAAAAGTATTAACGCGAAATTATTAATCTTTTTAAATATACTTTTTCTTTATGATTTACGTTTTAGGTTATTTATAACCTTTTGCCGCAATATGATATTTTTAAGTTAAAAATTGCTTGTTATATTATCTAAGCAAAATTAAATATAATTATTGGGGTAAACACTGTAAATTACTTACCCGACAGAAGCTAGTAATCGCTGAAATCTGCAAACAAAAACAATAATTTACTTAAAAATTAAGGAAAAGTTTAAAGTATTTAGTTTACGTTTTTAAATATTATTAATTAGTCATTTCTTTATGTTGCAAAATTGCGGAGAATAAAAACTAAATGTTTATTACTAACAAAACTATTTTAAATACTTTTAAAAATAAGTGCAGATTGGTAACCAATTAATAGTAAAAAATTAGGTTTTATTATATTTATTAAATAAAATTATTTAAAATAAAATATATTTTTTGGACTTTCACCATTCTTATTTATTTAAATCATACAACGTTTTAACTGGTGAGTATCTCCAGACTTTTAAGTGCGCTGAGGCATAAGGGCGATGGACGCGATGCCTAAGCCTCATGGAATTATCTAGTTATAAGGCTAAGATAATATTTGGTTAAAAGTGGTTTCCAAATATTTTTTATATCTACGAAAGATTTGCTAAAGCATCCAGGGTTTTGGTTGATGACTGCTGCTTCCGTAAATTTTTTATCCTTTAATGTTGTTCTTGGCGTATGATTTTGGCACCTGACAACCTCATATGATATCCTTGGGTCAAAGCGTGATCAGCGGCACCAGATATCTTCGTTTTTTCTCTCATAGTGCATCTTCGGTGTTCTTTAATGCGAACTCAAATGGCTTTTTTGTTTGGCCTACAAATGAGTTACCATATTCTCATGGACTTACATATATGCAGTTCTTCTGATTCTTAAAGCTTTCGGGAATGGTTTTTGTCAGGTAGCCCCTCAAGGATTCATTGGCTTCAAACACTTTGTTGACGTTGTAGTTGTTTCCGATTTTTATTATTATTTTTTTAAATATCCTTATCATATGGGCTGGTGAGCATAGATTGTTGTTCTTTATTTTTTTCCAGATTTGTTCTATTTCCATGCTGTTTTAATACTCGGTCTACTAGTTTTGTTGTTTTTAATTTTTTGTTGCAGTGTTTCAGATGTGTGGCAAATCATCAATGTTCTGTTTTTAAGGGTTCCAACGATGCCGTATTTTGTGTTTCTGGAATGATTTGATGAAAAATTGAGACATTGTCCTGAGTGAGTTTGTTTTCAATACATTAAGGTGTGAATGTGATTATTAGTTTTCTGAACTCTAACATCTCGGAATGATAAACTGTTGTTTGATTTATTCTCCATTGTGAACCTAATTAAACGCCGAAGATCATTGATATTGGACAGACATTTTTGAAGTTTGTCCTCGTTCCCATATAACCAGATACCAGATAACCAGATAAAAAGGGTTATTCATATACCCTAGTCACAGCTCTGATTTATTTTTTGCTTTTTCTAGGAATAAGTTTCCAAACCATTTTATATATATGTTAGCTTACACGTAGACGAAAACAAAAAGACCACTGGAAGTACACATTAAAGAATACCGGAGATGCACAACAAGATGAGGAACGGAAAAGTGGTCAGATGCCAAAATCATACACCGAGAACAACCCGGGAAAAGAAAATTCAAGGACGCAGAAGTCATCAACCAGAACTTTGGATGCCTAAGCTAGTCTTTGTAGATATTTAAAATATTTGGAAATTACTTCTAACCAAACTTAATCTTAGCCTTAGAACTATTTAATTCCATGCAGTCAACGTATGATTGCGTCTATGGCCTTTATGCCTTAGCCACTTAGTTTTTTTTATAAATAGCCCTGCTATAAATGCCCAGTGTAACTTTTTTGGTATTTACCTAATGACGGCTAAAGGTACTCACTAGTTAAAACGATGTGATTTAAATAAAATAAGACAATGACAGTCCAAAAAACATTTTTAAACGACCTACATTGTTGTCTACCATTTTTAACTAAAATAGTTTTGCTATTAAAAATAGCTTTTCTAACTTTACGAATAAAAATTTTCTTTCCTAAAATTAATATCAGTTTTTTAAGGGTGTGTTAAAGTAAATATTACTATTATGTTAAAATTGCAATTTATATATCAGCCTATTGCACAACCCAAGTTAATATGTTAAATAAAGAATCTTATCTATAAATACTTTTTAAGAAACTCTGTTAAATTTCCCATGATTTTTGGTGGTCTTAATAGTTTTTAAAACCATTTACCCCTTTGGTATAAAAAACAAACCTTAATTTAAAATGTAAACTGGCCACTTAGGTGGGGATAAAGAAATTATAACAAATTATATTTTATGCCGATGATAAGACCATGTTAGTAACAAAACGGACATTAACATTTTTACAAATGCCACAGTAATTTTCTGGTGTATTTTTTGGATTAAAAGACGTTTAGTAATGTGGCACTATATTAAGCTTAATTATTATTAAGCAATATTTTTAGTAGCAAATATGGTATTTTACCCTAATTTAATTTTTAACCTTGGTTTAATTGCGTAAACTCAATAATATTATCCTTAACTAATGCAAATCAAGTGGGGGTTTTCTGCTCTTTATAAATTTCATAATTAAAAAAATATGATTTACAGTTTTTGGCTTTAAAGTTATTTAAAATTTTTATGAATTTCTTATTATTTATTTTGCTATGAAAATTTTTAAAGCTTATTAAATACCTAAAACATTTTACCATTTAAATATTTTTATTGGTATAATTGAACAAAATTATTATTATTTTTTAAAGAGCAGTTAACGATTTTATTAGTAAATAAATATATTTTGTTTATAAATATTTATATTTACTTAAAGACTGGTACAATTTTTTATCCGAAAAAATACTTAGTACAAAATGGAGGTATTCTTTTATTTAAAATATTTACAACAACATTTATAGCTAGTAAGATGCATATATTTAAAAAAAATAAAAATAATTTTAAAATGTATTAAAAAATAAAATTTTACAAGAAAATTAAAGGTATTAATAAGGACTCATATACGATGCGACAAATTATAGAATAATTACATTCTTTACCAATAAAAGGTCCTTTTTTACAGTAATAAATAGTTTATATTTAAAATTCAAAATACAAAGTCATATAGATAAGGATAAAACACAAAATTAACATTTTTCATATTATCAAAACCTTTGTTGTTTAAGATTTTCTTATTATTTTAAATTAAAGCTTTTAAATTGTCTATTTGGATTTTTTTTAATGTATTACCTTTTCTATTACATTATTTAATTCAAAATATGTTTTTTTATTTTTAACTTTAAAATTTAAGGCTTTTTCTAACAGGTTTTTAATATGTAGATATAAATACATAAATAGCTGGCAAAAATCCTTTTTAAAAATGTAAAATTTTTCTATTTTAAAATTGTATTGACCATTGTTATTACCTCGCTATATTATACCAGTTAATAAGACGTATTTTTTAATTTGATTTTTAGTAATAAACCAACGACGAATTTTAAACTTGTAATAAACCTTAAAACTTGTTTAAAAGTATATTTATTTTTGAATGGATAATTATTCTTACCTCCTGTATTCTTCGGTGAACGCTCACTTTGTGCCACTGATTGTCATCAAATCGAACTTTGTTTGGCTTTATCTGCATTTCTTGCTTGCCATTTGCTAATCCCATTGTTAGGCTAAGACAACCATCTTTAATTGCTACGTTAAGGTAGTCACTTCCTTCACCTGAAAAATTTAACAAAATAAAGTTTGTTGTTCTAAATTTATATTTAAAATATGCGTTAAAAGTAAATTGTGCCGTAACCACGGTTTATCAACAATTTATCAAAATACATTTTTTATGCCTAAAAATACAACAGTTTTTTTTATATAAAAACTATTTTCTGACATTAAAATTAGTTTTTTACAGATATCTTAAGGTGTCTATATTAAATCAGTGAGAAAAAATAGTGTGATCTATGGTTAATTAGTATTTATTAACATATGTAAAAACAATAAAACAAGTCCACAAACAAATATGAGAGTCAAGGCAAGGTTAAATTATTTTACGACCATCAATACAAGATAATAATTAAAATATTTCTAAACAGTTATTAATGAATGAGTATAAATGGGTAAGCGCATCGATAGTCCGAAAATCCGGGAGTTTGGGAAAATATTTATAAGGGTCGTTAACCTATTTAAGGGCTGATATTGTGCTTTATACTGGGTGCCACAAGTATTGTATGTCTTAGTATTAGTGCCTCAAATGGCGGTTAATTGGTGTGAGCCTTCCCGAGCTTTGTAGGTGGAACTTCTGGATCGTCGGGCTCTGTAACCCCCAGAAATTCAGAACTTTTCCAAAACCTAAATTCTTACCAAAAAATTATCGATGCAGGGCACAAACAATGGCGATCCGACCAAGGACTGCTTCTGGTATCACGCATAACCGTTTTCTGTCAGTATTGCGCCTCCCGGGTAAGCGCGCAACTATCTTCCGCCATTAGGAAAATCCCTCGAGCGTGGGGCCCTCAGAAAGAAACAGGTATAGGAATCTTTGTTCACAGCGCTTAGCCCCGGAAGAAGGACTTCATCGTTTGGCTTGAGTTTCTCCTTGATCCCCGATGGCAAAAGCTGTTGATACAGCACCCTCAGACGCCTTCCCGGAAAAAACTATGTAGTTTTTTTATCGCGAGCACTTGACTGATCGGAGGTCAAACAGGAACTGTGAGTATTGTATTTCTTAGTATTAGTGCCTCAAATGGTACAGGTTAATTAGGTGTCCTGTGGTAGAGTGCACCGCAATATATTATGTCACAAGTGGTGAAGTAAGAATATAAATGCCTCCAAGGGGTAAATCACAGTGTTATTCGTCACAATATATCTCGTGTTGTCAATAAATAGTTAACAAGTATGCAAAATCAACGTAATAATTTATTTAGAAGCGGGTTAAATAAAAATTCAAAAAAAAGTTTCTATAAATATATGAAACTGGTAAACTTTTGAGAATCAAAGACAGATTTAATCTTATCCACTTGCTAATTTTGTTATCAGTTTAAAAAAGGTTTAATATCCCATATTTGTTATGCTGACTTTGTATTGCTGGTATGTCTTTAAATTTTTACTCTTAAACGGCACATTTTACAAAAAAAAATGCAGGCAACGAATAGGTTTCTAAATAATAAACTAAATAACATAGAAAATGCAACACCAAGAATTAAATATTATTTTTATTATTATTTAAATAAAAACTTGTAAACATAAAATATTTGTTATCATAGTAGTATAATAGCTGATAAAATTTTGACGGCATTTCGAGTCGTACTTTTTTTGTAAAGGCTTTTTTTGTCATAACAGGATCCGAACAATATAAACAGGTTTACTTAATATTCAATAATTTTATCTGTGTTAAATTTGTTTGATTTCATTTGCTTCATTGTTGTTTCATTGCATAATTATGCCTAACGTTCGCAGACGCGCTAATTTCACTCATATGTCCAAGTTTAAGAAGGGTCGATAATCGGTTTTCTTAAAGCTGGATTTTTTTTTGAAACATGGCTAATTAGATTAATTGATACGTTGTTACTGTATTGGGATGTTGTCGAACGTGGTTCCCAGACTACTACATACTGGACGCCAAAGACAGACTATAGAACGACAGGATCGTTATTTGAGGCACCTAGCATTTAGAGATCAATTTTCCACAACAAGAGCAGTTGCGAACCAGTGGTTTAATGCTGTCGGAAGGACTATAACAATGAAGAGAGTTTATCGCCGAATAAGGTCTTCTGCACTGTTTTCATACCGTCCCCATCTTGTACTACCTCTAACCCCACAGCATCGTCGGCAACGATTGCTATGGAGTAGGAGAGACTTGAATGGAATATGGAATGAAACTCAGTCGTGTTCAGCGATGAGTCCAGATTCTGCTTGGGCACACATGATGGCCGTGCAAGAGTAAGGAGGACACGTGGTGAAAGGCAGAACGTCCAATTTTCCATCGAGCTGCATATTCATCACACTGTGGATGTTATGGTATGGGGTAGCATTGCTTACGACAGCAGGTCACGAATAGTGTTCATTCGAGGTAGCATGACTGCCCAGCGCTAAATCCACGATGTTTAACAACCACATTTGTTTCCCTCTTTATAAACATTGCAAGATACTTTTTTGGCAGAACAATGCACGACCTCATGTCGCACGTGTTAGTTTAAAACGACGAGATACTAATTTTCGAAAAGCAATTTCCCCTGAAGAACGTTTAGCAGTTACACTGAAGTAAGTAAAACTATATTTATTTTAATTTACCTAAAAACAAAAACATTACAACAATAAAACTGATTTAGATATTGCCTTCATACAAATAAACTTTAGAACTAACAAAAAAAAAGTTTTGTTGTTCATATCCTCTTGATAGTTCTAAATCAGAAGGATAAAAATATTGTGGAGTAGCAGAATGTTCAAATTCTGGTGGTGAATGCGGTGAGTGATGTGATTGTTATAGGTATTGTTGACCTAATAATGTTAATTGATTTGCCTGCCTGCGTGGCGTTTGTTGGATATTTTTATGCTGAACTGACTGAGATGATGTGGTGGTCTGACGTTCGTGAAAATTTTTTAGTTCATACTTTGTTACCAAGGCTGAAATTTTTCCTTTAAATTCGATTTGTAAATGTGGCTCAAAAGTGAGTACGGTTTCTTTCATAGCCTCAAAAAATTTGGTTAGATGGTCTTTTTGTTGGAGGTTTTTTTGATGCTAGATTTTTTTTTCAAAATAATTTTGTACTATCTTTGTCATGGGACCTGTTGACGATCTTTAACAGATTTTAATGAACTCATCGAAGAATATGAACGTGTAGGCATGGAATTTTGTGGCGATTGTGGAGAATTTGGTTAAGAATCACTGATTTGAGTATTTGGAGTTTTGGTGACATCTATTCCATCCTCACTTTTATTATCAGATGCAGTTAGTGCCAAATTAAAAGTTTGTTCTCGCTCACTAATAAACGGAAGGAGAAAAGACATCTGTTTTTCAAACTTCCATGGGATGTACTTTATAGCTGGTTGACCACTTTTGGTTTTTAATTTCCTAGCAGCTTTACGAAAATTATCACGAAGAGAAGTCCATTTTTTTTTACATTCAGCCGCTGAAAATGATATATGCGGATATCAGTAAATAGGGTTTGGCATTAATTTGAGTATTTAATCATGTAAATATAAGTGTAATGAAACTATTTGCAGTTGCAGTAATTTATAACAAATAAACCAGCACACAACAGCAAACGGTTAAAATCTAATTATTTTCATTATTTACACACGCACTGTAGTAATTTGTATAACAGAATTTAGGTAGTTTTCTAATAATATTTTTAACTTGTAGGTTTTTGGGTTACGGTGATTCATTCTCTACAATTTTGTTCAGCTACCGATTGGGAGAAACCACAGTCCGAAATATTATTTATGATACATGTTTAAAAATATGGACAACATTGCAACCTTTGGTAATGCCAACTTCTACAACGGAACAATGGCAGAAAATGGAAGAAGGATTTTCCCAAAAATGGAATTGTCCGAATTGCTTGGGCGCCCTCGACGGCAAGCATGTGGTATTCGAAAAAACCACCTAATTCAGGATCTCTTTACAACAATTATAAAAAACAATTTAGTATCGTGCTTCTTGCTCTACTAGATGCTGATTATAGATTTATAAATGTTGATATAGGAGCATATGGACGAAATAGCGACGGTGGTATCTTTAATTCGTCAGAATTAGGTAAAAAATAAATTTTTGGAAAACTGGAATACCACAAAACAAAGCTCTGCCAGGGACAGACAAAGTGTTGCCTCTTGTGATAGTGGGAGATGAAGCATTTCCTTTGCTGCCAAATTTGATGAGACCGTATCCAGTTATACAAAGCCTTAATGATGAGGCTAAAAAAATCTATAATTATTGTCATAGCAGAGCAAGACGAGTAAGTGAAAATGGGTTTGGAATTTTAGCAAAAAAATTTCGCATATTTTTTTAAAAATTCAATATCTCACCAGAGCATCTCGATTTGATAGTACAGGCCACTACCGTATTATATAATTTTCTTCGAAATAACAAATGCAAATGGCAGCCGGGGGAACTTGAGCATGAAGAAGAACTTATAGGCGTAGTACCTATGGCAAGACAGGGTGGCAATTTTCAAAGAGAAGCACATGTAATTTGAGAAACATTTAAAGAGTTTTTTATTTCTCCTCGAGGTTCTGTACCTTGTCAACGTGAAGTATTTATCAAGGTAGAAGAAACATACCGTGATATGCATGAAAGCAGAATTTTGACACACAAAATTACCTGTAACTACTAATGTTATTTATGTTAATAATATAATAATTAAAAATATAATATTACATGTGCAATGAAAATTTTTTCCTATTTCTTTCTAAGCATGTTCTTTTCGTGAACTGTCATGATAATATTTACTAGCTTGATCATAGAGGTGTGGATATTCTCTAACAGCATTAATTAAAAGTTCTTTATCCATTATAAACAATAAATAGCACACAAAATAATCAACTACAAGGTAGCGGTGTACGTACTCACATCAAACACAACCAGAAAACTGATCGGGCCTTCGGAATTTTTTGCCCTCTCTACCAGAAAAGCCTGATTCGGAATCCAACCGATGGACGTTGCCCAGCGACGGAAGCAGTGCGTGGATGTCAATCTATTTCTACGTATTTCAAATCATTCCGACAGGACTGCTTAAATCTGCTTCAGTGGCCTCCTCGATCGTTACACCTTTTTCGCATTGAACATGTATGGGATATGATGGAAAGAAGGTTGCAAAATTCACCGCACCTTCCACAAACATTTGAGGCTTTAAAAAACCAATTTCTGATGGCCTGGGATACAATATATTAAAAAGACATAGATCACCTAATCCAATCAATGCCGCGACGACTTAACGAATGTGTAGCGAGCAGAAGACCTTCCACACATTTAGGGAGCGATTCCGCAAGTCTATCGTCACGTTTTTTTTTTTTGGCGTAGAACCAGATCAAACCTGTAAGGTTCCTTTGAGTATGTCACCGGGCACATGAAATCGTATTTTACGACATTTTTTTTGTGGTCTCGAACTTTTTAAATTAATAAAAAATGTTTTTTTTTAATTATAAAAAAATGATTTTTTTTTGTTTCCACCGCCATAACTTTAAAACTACCAAAGATACCGAAAAAAATTTCGTGTCAAATCAGAGCACACACTGTAGCGCTTTTAACCTTATAAACTGTTTGGGCACAATTCGCACTTTCATTCCTCTAAAAATCAGATAAACTAAAAATATATATTTTTTGTATTAAAATTTTCACCAATCGAAAAACTTTTTTATTTAAAAAAATATTTTCATACATGCATCTTAGAAAATATAGCCATTTAATAACAAAAGTTTTTGAAAAAAAAATTTTCCTAGAGCGTATCGTTTGGAAACAGCGATTTTTTTTCAGACGTAAAAAAGTATTATAGGGACCCGATAGACCTCGCATGCGAATAGCGTGCGTAATATTACATAAGTAGTGGTCATTGTCAAAATTTAGAGTGTGCTGTATGTATTAAGAATTCTTAAACAATGAAGCGCATTATTTGTAACATAATTGTGTATGATGGATACAAATCTGTGATACAAAGACCTAGAATACAAGGATTGTTATCATTACTAGCAAGTGCTGAAAAAAAGGCAGGACAATCTGCAAAAGAAATTTTGTCAAAAAAATGGTATTTTAAATGGCAAAATAAAAATAAAATGTCATATAGACTGTCGTAAATCTTACACAAATTCTCAAAACTGTTATCATATTTTGCAATCAGATCCTTCAAATTATTGTGACATTAAACTCAAATGCCATAGTTTCAATATTAGAAAAATGTGCTTTTTTGCAACACAAGTAAAAATAAAAAGATAAAAAGTTTAATAAAAAATTTGTTTAAACCAGTAATTTAAATATAAAACTATTATCATATTTTGCAATCAGACAGTATCGCCGATCCTTCAAATTATTGTGGCACTAAACTTAAATGTCATAGTTTCAATATTAGAAAAATGTGCTTTTTGCAACACAAGTAACAATAAAAAGATAAAAAGTTTAAGAAAAAATTTGTTTAAACCAGTAATTTAAATATTATTATGTACCTATGTGTAGTATAGTTGGTACCATTATATTAGTTTATATTTTGTAATGAAACAAAATACGAGTTTTATCATTATAAATAATGTTTAGGGTACCTATTTATTTCTTTACATAGTACTAAATCTTTTTAGGTAGTGGAAAAGCTACCTATCAAAAAATTAATAAAGCTGCCAGAAATAGAAATGGCATTAATATATCTAAATTAAGGGGCTATGAAGATTTATTTGCGTTTGATGCGAAATATCATAAATTATGTTACAGCCACTACATATCTGAAAGAACCATAAAATCGCACAAAAATCGGAAAATGGTTCCCAATACTGCCTCGAAGCTATCCGAAAATAATTCGACAATATCTACCTCTTCTGCAAGTATTGGTAGTGATGTTCAGATAGATCTTTTACTTCCTAAAGAAATGTCCAAAATTCAAACTTTATTAAGAGCTGCTGCCATACTATGTAGTGCAATGGCTTTATGTCAACCCAAAATTGAATTTCCAACATGTACTTGTGTGAAAGAAGGCCTAAAATGTTGTAGGGAGTGTAAATCTTGTTCCTGCAATAACATTATTAAAGACTTTGAGGCAGAAATGGATTAAATTTTGGAAGAATGCTAATAATGCAGCGGCTAAATAACTACTTACATATTACATTTTTGGGTCTGGTAAAGAAAATCACCCATGGAATTGAACGATTTTTAAATTTTCAATGTAAAAAATACTTTAAATATTATTATTTAAGACAAAAAATTGCGGATGAAGTGGTTTTCACAAAAAAAAAACGCAATTGAAATTATGTTACATTGGTCATTATTTGACATTTTATTTTAACCATTTACGATTTACATGTAATAAATACATGCGCCGCTTCAAGACATTTACAGTGTTGCCATACGGAAATATAATTATTAATTTATAATAAAAAACTTTGCCATTACCATTAGGACTATTTTCATTAAATCAAAAATATTTAAAATTCGAACCAGTTACAACTATGGTTAAGGAAAATAAAAAGCCGCTTTAACTAACCAGCACTAACCATGACCGACCGAAACGGCGCATTGATAAGAAAGAAAATTTACAATTTAACGAAGAAAACCTTACCGGAACTAACCAGGAACTAACCAGAACTAGGTAATAGTTTATAAGTTGTTGTTTGTTATTTCTGGTTAGTTTTTTTTAGAAAAAACAACTTTCAATAATAACAAATTATTTCAAAACATCTGGTAACATTGCTTATTCAAGCAGAGATACATCAAGAAACGGCAATGTATCATCTCTTTATATGGAACAAAAAAGAAATTATATATTCCTGTTTAAAAAAAAAGGTTAACGAAGCTCTAGTTTATATTTTATGTACTATGTTTCTCAAATTAATTAAAAGACAAAGGCGTAGCAAAATGTTGCCTGTATTTGTTTTCATGTAATTAAATGATTCCGTTCCCACCTAAGCAGAACGTCGCTGCGCGTCGCAGCACAACGCCTCGCAGCAAAATTTTAATTCGTCTATGAGCGTTGCCACGCGTCATTGCTGCTTATGAAGGTGCTGCGCCGCTTGTTGACAAACAAGTGGAAATCACAAGGCGCCAAAGCGTACAAAGAAAGCAGCGACTTAAAATCTTATTTATGCTATTTCTTTCTTATTTGTTTGTGGACGAAAGAAGTAATAATGGATAAACAGCGTACAAAATTCACCTTCTTCGAGTCTTATACTCTTCGCATATAGCTACTTAAAATAGCAAGTTGTCTGACGACGATGATGAGGTTGGGTTCGTTTTACTTTGATAAAACAATTTAACTGCTAAGGTGCATATTACAATGCTGCTTTGCTTAGCGATGCTGCTGCAGAATGCTGCCTAGGTGGGAATTGTGTTTAAAAAAATGCTGCAAACGCTGCGCCGCGTCGCGCTGCGAAGCGATGCTTGATGCTGCTTAGATGGGAATCGGCCTTAACTCTTGAATGTATAATCAAAAAATAACAAATTCTGTGGGTGGTTTTCTTTACCAGCACCCAACAAAAAAAAGTCTAATAAACCTACTAATTAGGTGGGTAATTAATAACAATGATTGATATTTTTTGAATGGGTTTATAAATCTACCCACCTGTTTTAAATATTTTAAATTTTTCTTTCCTAAACAACTTAAGTAGCCCTAAGATCTGCGTTTAAACCTCGTTGATAAAACTTAAACTACTACACTCCCGCCAGACCGTAAGATTTTATTGCAGTCGGCCGGCTCGCTAAGCCGAGCGCGCAAAAATATGACTTTGGCCCGTTAAAAAAATATCACTGACTCAATACTATAAAGGGAACATGAAAATTTTTATTTTAAAAACTTTTTTTAAACATTAGCTACAATTTGTACGCAGCATGTATGTATACATTTTCAATAATAAACTTTTTTCTCGATTGCCTAAAATTACGCTAATGAAAATAACACTTTTAACAATTTTGACTTTCCTACTATTTTAAAAATTAAACAAAAAATAATCAGCTTCACGTGAAACGTTGTTCAAAGCGCTATTGTGTCTACTTTAATCTAAAAAAAAACCTGATATCATAAACATTATTAGAGATATAGCAGTGAAGATGTTAAAAAACGTGTTTTATTGAAAACCAATTTTTTTGGGGTTTTTTCGAAATAAAAAAGTTCTCGACCACTAATTAATGTCGTAAAAAGTAATTTCGTGTACACGATTACCTTATTAAAGAATCCCACCAAGTCTGGTTTGATTCTACGCCGGTTTTTTTTCTCGATAACTAAGCGACTTTCCTTCCAAACTTTACTTCACTAATTATTAATATTGGGTGGGATATCTCAGCTATTTGCAATATTTCAAGTTCAAATTTTAGTCACTTTTTATTTTACAGTGGACCCAAAAATTGTATAACTATACTTAAAATTACAGCAAAAGGATACAATGAAAAACTATTGACGGTTGCAGAATTTAGAGCTTTTCTAGGGTAGCAAATAATTACAAATTAAAAATGCCTTAAAAGAGATAAACCTCTTTCCCAAATTAAATGCGTCTATGTCTATGTTTATCTTAATTTTTTCCTTAAAACTTAACCGTCCCATAGTTCAAAAGTTAAAAAGTTTAAAACATATGTTTAAAGGAACTTCTTAGTTGTACAACTCACGTTTATCAAAGATAAAAAATAGCATGTCAGTTAAAGAAATTTGAAAAAAATATATTATAACAAAAACACAAAAAATCGTTGGCTTTAAGATAATATCTACTACTGAAATAACCGTTTGAAAAGATTTATTTTCCAATTTCCAACTGAGTGCGACAGTTTTTCAATTTATTTTTAAACAGGCGTGTAGAGGTCACACCATTGTGTAAAGGATTTTTTTGTAAAAACCTTATTCTAAAAGAATCGGTATAAATTAAATATATAGGGAGTTTCTAAGTAATCTATTATATTTAAGGCCGTGATAGCTTAGTGTTCTTATGAAAAAAGTGCATATAAACAGATTTCGAAAAACACTTCTCTTTCCAAAAAAAAAAGGGTGTGGAATTTTATTATCGGGAAATCTCTGTCTTTATTTTTACAAAAGTTTAAACGTTTATGGTGTTTATTAAAAAACATCTTTTGTTGTAAATAAAAATGTTAAAGCTTTCCAAGGGGCGTGCGCATTAGCATATCTCTGATAATTTTATAAATTTTATTTGTAGTCTTTAATTAATACCTGACATAGGATGTCTGTTGGCATTTTTTAAGTTGCAATATAGGCCGCAGCTTAAAATTATTTTAGACTATACAGGGTGTTCCAAGAAAGTGTAACGAATCAAAGTTATATTATTTTATATGGAAAACCCCCATATTTTATAAGGGCTTTAGCTTATACATAAAAAAATGAACCAAGTTTATAATATAGTCCTAGGTGTTTAATTTTATTCGTTTTTGAGATATATGATTTTTTTTTAAATGCATAGGTGCAAATAAATTAATCCCAATTCAAAACTATACGCTCTACGAACTAAATTTGGTACAAGAATAAGGAGAATCTGCCATATTATTAGTATGTCATATTATTAGATCAAATATTATACAGGGTGTTTAGGCAATAATTTGACTTTTTGAGAAATTTAAATATCGATAACTTCGTTATTTTAAATGGAGCACTCTATATTATATAGCAAATTAATTTTTTTATTATACCTTATACCTATACCTTATACCTATTGTTTGTATTGTTGTTTGTCCTTAATATATAGTCTGTCTCAAAGTATACCGTGTTAGTTTTTGCCTTCACTTATGGTTTATATCCGCCGACAGCAATAAAACTGCGGATCGGTAGGTATTAAAGGACAGAACATTAGGGACGGACTTTAAAAATATACAGATTTATAATTTGTTGTTTATTAAGGTAAGTATAATCTTAAAATTACATTAATAAATTAAATATATGCAAAGTTTTAATAAATTTATAACTGCATTATCTATACATAATTAGATTTTTAATCTAAATATCTAAATCTTATTCTGTTTCACTATCAGAGTCATCATTGAGATTAATTACAATAGAATTTATGTTGTTTGGATGGAAATGTAAGAGTCCTTAATTTTTATAATGTGCTGTAGTGAATTTTTCCAGCTCTTAACTGGTATGTTAGTAATAACATTTTTTATCAAATTTATAACACTGGGACTTAAAGTAGGTGTAACATTTTCTGCTCTGATCTTTGAATTTACTTGGTTCCACGTAAGACAGTATGCCCAGCCTGTTCAGCCAAATTATCACATACATATTGTTTTTTAATTGCATATAAATTTAGGACTTTCAAAAGATGCGTTTTTTTGTAACTAAATTCAAAATAAATATTATTTTCTAACAAATATTCCTAGATTTCAGTTTTTGAACTTGATGAAGCTGGTGCTTTGTGTAGCAGACGGCTGTGGTAGCTTGCGTTATCCATGACAATAACACTGTTGTTTGGAATATTTTTTAAAAGATAATTTTGAAACCCGTTTTCAAAAAGTTCTGCACTTGTAGCCTCATGATAATCCAAGCTAAAATCCTTAATATTCTTTGCAGACAACAGCAAGCAGTTTGGGACGAATCCGTCCTCTGAACCAGCGTGTATTATGGTAATGCGTTTTCCTTTATTTGAAGGTACTTTCATCTGACAGTTTTGACTAAAATCAACCCATCCTTTGGATACTGTGTCGTGTGTATCGAACCATGTTTTATCAAGGTAAATTATGGATCTGTTTTCTAATCTATATCTTTTAATTTCTTGAAGGTAATTAAATCTCCAAGTGCGTAATCTGTGCGATTCCATTACTACTTGTCTTTTGTCTATTTTGCGGTATTTAAATCCCATTTTACAAATAACTCTATGGAGGGTGGCACGGCTAATATTTATATTGGTTTCGTCTTCGTCTAGCTTCTTTTTCAATTTATCCAAGGTAGAAATAACTCCGCTTTTATAAAGACAATATATTGTCCTTCTTATTAGGTCCTGATCACTATTGTCTATAGGTGAGATTGAAAATCACTACGTTTTTTTCTTTTGCTCAATTTTTACTAATAATAATATCCCTTATCGATAATATTGGAGTTTTTGTAAGTAGACAGGTTTCTTTTTGAGCTTCTTGTTTAATTAGACCTCTACTGATTAAAGTTTCATACACATTTTTCACAACCTGTTTTGCATTTAATGACAAATGATTTCGACGCGACATAGTTATATTCTCGTAAAACAACTATTTCGAAACGCACAGTAAAAACGGTTATTCAACACTGCCACTAAAATATTAGCCAAAATATTTATATGCCTAATGGTTAATACTCAAGAAATACCTAGCCCATCCCTGCCCTGATGAACAAATGGGTTTACCCAATAACAATAGGCAATAAAATCGTTAAAAGGTTTATTGGGGTATGGTCCGTCAAAAGCCATAACGATATACTTTGAGACAGACTATACATATATTATTTTAAATTTTATAAAGATAAAAAAAACGTTTTTTTTTTAAATTTTAATGAAAAAAAAACTGTTAATGGATTGAAAAAATTAAAATTTTAAAATGTCATAAAAACTTCTTTTTTAGAATCATAATTAGAACAATTTACTAAAAAGCAATGTTGGTCATATATGACAAGATGGTTTTTGAAAATCCAAAGTTGATTGTTTAGATAGTTAAAATTATTTAAACATTTTAAAATATATTAAATGTACTCTTTACAAAACTTAAAAATGCAGATTCTATTTGTAATAAATTGTTTTTTAAAGGTTTGTAATCATATATTCAATTTTATTTTTAACCTTTTTAAATTTATTGACATGTCTTGGTTTTGGCCATGAATTTACTGATATGTAAATAATGATGAAAATATATTAACGAAAATATTTCAAATTTTTAAACTCCTTTAATATACATTTTGCTGGATATACAATTGAATAACTAAAATTTAATATTTGCTGCGTAGGTAGTTCGTTTGCATTTCATATTTGAAAGTTTTCGGCGACTTAGTCAAATTCACTTTTATAGGTTTTTTTGTATTTTTAAGTATTAAATAAGACCCTACTAAGATATACATCCTAAATTTTCTTTTTTTACTTCCAATTCCTTTTATTTTGCTTACTTAAAAAAGAAAACTTGTACTCAAAAAAAAAAGACGCCTGGTCACTCAAATTCCTAATTCATACGGTTGGTTAATTTAATAACTTTTAAGCATATTTCTACTAGAACCTGTCTTGTCTCTCGGCCGTGCGAGACATTTAAAAATATTTTTTTTGTAAATAAAATTAAGTTTTTTATTTTTAAATTATTATTTTTTAAAAAAGAATTAACAATATTAAATCAAAAAGGAGGAACCGAGAATCAATCCACAGCATGTCGCTTTTTTAAACCAACAACGTTAACACTTCAGCCACTAAGCTGATGGTCATAGGGAATCTTAACTGATGTATAACCTGCGTTTAAATTTTTAGACCTATTTCTCATTTTGGCTGTGCTTATATTATTTTGCGTGGTAATCATCCTTAATGTATACTAATAATACATTTACTTTTATCCCTATGCGCTTCTCAACTATAATATTTTCTTTTAGGTCAAACTTTCCCATTTAAGTATGTATGTTGTTGCTAGTTACACGAAAATGCACAAAATTTTGGAACACATGCCGCTGTAAGGGCGTAGGGCATTTTGAAAAATATCTCTATTTATCCATGATCATCAAAGCATATGAAGGCATTTTAAGAGCAAAACCTTATTTTCAGTGACTTCTTCAGTGCCTTTTGAGTTAAATGAGTTCATAATGGAGTTAATTTTAAGCAGCTTAGCGAGTTTAAAATGCACCAGTTGTTGGGTTTCTTATAAAATTGGCCAAATCGGCAAATTTTTATGAGATCCCTGGGTAAATCGTTAAAAGGCTCCTGTAACAGGATGTTGTCAAGTTTAAAAAAAAACACAGAATAGAAGGATCATTTTTTTGAATCATTAAATCTTCCATTATCCATTTTTTACTACAGGACCAGGTGTAAACCAGTGGGTTGACTGGCTATTAAAACATTGTCGGCAATAATTGGTTAGTAGCCTTTTAGTTCTTTAGACTATTTTTGAAAAGAGCATGTCTGGATATGATAAAGAAAGGTTTAAAAACTTACCGCACCTTTTACAAACTATGAAGGTTCTACGAAAAAAGGTTTATACAACATAAGATAAAATGTGTTGAAAATATATATATTTATTTAATAAAGGCGCCCTGGTAGATTATGAAAACCTAGCAGATTATCTCTTGTTTAGTTTTTAACGTTGTTGTTTTTTCTTTATAAGTTACAACTTTTAAATTATCACTGCCAGAATTTACAAAAATTAGTGCTATTTATGTTAATACGAAAGGCTTGTTTTAATTAGAAAATGGAGGAACTGATCATTTTTTCTTGCTTTTAATAAGAACAATCATTGAATCATCGAACATTAAGTAAAACGCAAGTACTTGATAATAATTATAATAAATTGAAATAATTTAAAAATTAGTTTAAAATTAAATTAACAGGACTTTTTCGAGTACATGGTATTTCGGCAAGGAAATCACGATGAGCGTCCATGTCTAGGTTATCCACCGTTAGGTACTGAAACCATATAAGTAAGGAAGTAAGAAGGTTCTTTTCTTTATTTTCGCAGCACAATGGGTCAAAATTTTGATAAGAGTAAGTCTTCAAAGAGTTTCTTGTGCTCAGTACTGCAGTTAAATATAAAAGGTAAATTTACTACGACCTGACTAACAAGTTGCTGCACGTCAAGTAATTTTGCTGCTGGGATTACGTATTCTATCTCTCACCTCTTTTGCTTACTCCATAAACTTCTTTAAATGGTAGTGGGTCTTTTTATCTATTTGTTTTTTAGTTGATTAGTTTTTTTTGTTGTTTTGTTAGTTGTTATAGGGTGTTGTCAATTAGACGTATTCCAACAAAATTTCACTTGCTGAGGTAGATATCTCATCCGATATAGACATAATATATAAATTGCATTTAGAACCACATTCACCAAGATAAATGATAACAATTAAAATATTTTTGATATCTGTGTTGTCTATGTAATTATTTCGAAATAAGCCGAATGCAGTGCCTACAAAAATTTTTCTCATGTCTGGTGTACAAATTTGCAACTCTATCCTTTGATACACTGTTCTGCATAACGAAACTTTTTGTCGGGTTTTTTGCGTCTACTGTGTTGTACTGAATTCTAATATGCACTTGATTTCTCTCTATAAATTTTTAGAGAAGGAAGAATATAAAATATAAAAATCCTCTTTTATAAGCGATCTAGTAGTAGATTTTTAAACATTCCTTCTTTAACCTTTGCTTTACTTATACGCCGGAATTTCCGTCTCAAATAAAGGAAAGCATTTCCTTATCTATCCAAGGCTTTAACAAAAATTTGTAAAGGCCCTAGTTTTATGTGCAGAGAAAGTAAATAAACTTTTTGCTGATCTACTAAAGGTTCATTAAGGACGTTTTTCTGACCGAACACAGTGTTTTTACGTAAATGCCAATCTTTAAACAAATAAGGTTGCTTTCTGGCTCTGCTATCCCATTTGCATAAAAAACAATAATATTTTGTGAAGCCACTCTGCATTCACGTAAGCAGTGCGACAACTTCGTTACAGATATTCCACTTATGATTTGTTTTTTTAATGATGACCTTAGACGCATGCGAGACACCTTGACTGCTGTTAAGGTCATCTGTGACGCTTCACGAGCACCTCATGACTTTAATGTCTATAAATCTTTAAAAAACAACTATAAACGTAAAGTCAGCCAAGCCAAGTTGACAGGTTACAGAGACTTTTTGACCAAATCTGTTAATAAATCCAAGGACTCTTGGAAACTAATTAAACAAGAGTGTAATATATCACGGAAACCTTTAAAATGCGAGATTGAAGCTAACGACTTTAATAATTTTTTTTGTACTATTTCTAGTACAATTATAAACTCACTAACACCCAACGGGGTATCTCATTTGGAATTTTTACACAGGTTGCCTCGACCAAATGGTTCATTTTTCTTGTGGCCGGTAATTGAAAGCGATGTTGTCGATACCATTAAAAAGTTAAAAAATTCTAATTGCTATGACATCTACGATATTAATACCAAAATTGTCAAGCACTCTTGTAATACTCTAGCTCCTTTATTGACTATTTTAATTAAGAAATGTTTTTCTGAAGGAACCTTCCTGATGCTCTGAAGGTGGCTAAGGTTCTGCCCATATTCAAAAAAGGAGATCCTAGTCAAGCAGAAAATTATCGACCTATATCGATATTGCCCATATTTGGTAAAATATTAGAGTCTATTCTGAAAGACAGACTTACGCTGTATTTTGAAAATTTTAAAATTCTGGCTAGTGAGCAGTACGGATTTAGAAATGGCTGCTCCACTATAACTGGTATTTTGGAAGTCGTGAGCGACATAGTTCAGGGTTTGGATCGTGGTGAGCTAAGGACTGCTAGCCTGTGTGATCTAAGCCGAGCCTTTGACTGTGTCTCCCACCCAAAGCTGTTGGATAAGCTGAATTATTATGGTGTTAATGGAGTACCCCATCGCATCCTTGAATCTTATCTGCAAAATAGAAAGCAAGTCGTTTCAATCCACAGTGGTCTCTCTGATGAAAATTATCTAACTTCGGGCGTGCCTCAGGGCTCAATTTTGGGCCCACTATTGTTCATCATTTACATCAATGACTTTAGCACTGCACTGTGACCAAATAAAAGCATATTGTACGCAGATGATTCTACCATTATTACCTCTGGTATTGACGAAATTTCTGTTAATCAACGCACTGACGAAGCTATTGCGAAGGCCCAAAACTGGTATACCAGTAACAGTCTTAAGTTAAACACAGATAAACTCAAAAAATTATTTTAGTTTTATTAATCTTATTATGGGAGCACACGTTAAACTTCTGGGTCTTGTGGTGGACGATGGTTTGAAATGGTTTGCACACATTGATATGCTCTGTGCCAAATTAAGTAATCAAATTTATTTACTGAAACAGATTAAAAGGTCTTTTGATACGCAAATTTTGGCAATGGTATATTTTGCAAACCTCCATTCCCTGTTAAGTTATGGGACTGTCCTATGGGGCAATTCATCTCATCACGACAAGGCTTTTAAACTTCAGAAGAGGGCCGTGCAGACCCTTTTTTGCACAGTTTGGGATTATGCCACTTCCTTGCATATACATATATCAAACACTTCTTGAGATTCATAAAAATATAGATAAATTTACTAAGCTGTCGGACAATCACTCCTACGGGACACGATCTTCAAATTTACTATTACTCCCCAGGCATCGACGCGCAAGCTCGGCACGAACCTCTCTGAAGATTTCACTATACAATAAGCTTGGCAACTCTGTACAGGGCTTAGATTTTTTAAAGTTTAAAAATAAATTAAAATTTTTTATTACAGAAATGTTTTTATTCTGTCAAGGAATATATGGAGGCGCCATCAATGAATTAAATTTCATGTATGGACTATTTTTGTATTGTCTATTGATCATTTTTTATTTATCACGTTTGTAATATTGCGTTTTTTGTCTTATACCTTTAAATTTTATTTATGGTTACTTTGGTGACTTTTGTGACCTGCAACAAACATGTAAATGTAACGTTGTCAAATAAATGTATATCTATCTATCTATCTTCGTATTTTATGCTTTGGAGTAATATGCGCATGTTCTGATGTTTCTTTTATATTTATAGCATTACCAATGGGAATAATGGCCACTCTTTTCCATTAAACAAAAAAAAATGCCTTTAGACTTGTGTCCAAAGAGTAGTTACATAGGAAATGGTAAGTTTATTCAGTAAATCTGAAATATAATGACAGTAAACTAATTGTAAGTCATTTTTCTTTGAGAAAAATACGGCCATCATATACTGCCTGTTCCGAAATGTGGAAATTTCTACACCATTTTATAAAAGGTTTCACTGCTGCAAACGAGATCCATGAGTTATGGCTTTGTTTTTGGAAGATCTTAAAAATGAACCAGACCATTAAGCTTTTCCTGAGATATAAAATGTGGCTGTTTGCTGCTTCTACATTCGAAAACGACATCCCTTTCAAAATTTGGATCGGCTTTTGGCTCCTCTGTGTCATAATTATCTGTTTCAATAAATTTCTCTGAAGGCTTAGAAACAGGTAAGCTAGAAGAGTCATAAGGTCCAATGGCTAAGGGAATATTGGGATACACTATTTAATGCTTGCTTTTACTAAAAAATCCCAGAATTTTTGTTTAGCAAATTTGCAATGATCAACATGATTCCTAGGCTTCCGCCAAATTTGTGCACAATTTTCTTCGACTTACAGAAAACTTGTGCTTGGCAACGTCATAACCCACTATACCCACATGCTTTTAATATTTTGTTTTATTAGTGGTAAGAAATCCTGTATGATTAGTGTATTATCATATTCATTTGAGCTTGATGTTTTTGCTAGTTTATCAATGGCTTCGTTTCCGGTAATCCCGGAATGCGACTTTGTCCACAAAAAATAAATATTTTTATTATTTGATTGGTAAATAATATTAAATATTTTAGTAATAGAACAGTGTGGGTAAATACTTTGATTTACTGAATTTTTTTTAAGGTTTGGTAAGACTGATTGAGAGTCGGTACATACAGTGGCGTAGCGTGGGTATCGGCTGCCCGGGGCGGAAGAAAATTTTGCCGCCCTCTTAATTAGGTATTTCAATTTAATGTATATTATACATTATATACATTAATTCTAGAAAACTTTTCGGCAAGAACAGTCATCCTTCAATATCGCACAAGTACATTTATACATCTGCTTTAAGCATGTTGTTGGTACTCTCTGGACTCTGTTAAATAATACGGCAATTTAAAGGTCGGTGTAAGGGTTAAATAGGTTGGACTTATTAAAATAATGTATTTGTTTGGCGAATAGGATTTTCGAGCAGAACAGTGTAATAGTAATATATTGATAACTTTTTTTTAATCAATAACAAGACGTATTACCTTATGTATAATGAGTAATAACTTTGTATTTATTTATAAAACAACATGTAAATTATATTTAAAATTTTTTTAACTTACTAGATTTTATTTTAACTTGAACCCTTACACAAATGCTTTTTCTGTTTGTAACATTTACTGTGGCACTTAATGTTACTATACAATTAAATTTTTGACTTTTAAATTAAATTAACTATGATTCTAACGTAAACTATTACTTCACTATAAAGCTTCTTTTAATTCTTGGTACAAAAATTCTTAATAAACAATACAATCACCTACCTGTATAAAAAAGAAGACCATTTGGCTGTCGTGTCTTAAAATATAATGTTATGGTGTCTTGTGCGCTGACAATGGGTTCGCCCCCAGTTTGACTGAGATCGTACGATAAAAACTCGGTCCCTCGAAAGACAGCTTCTGAAGGAGCTTTATCTGAAACAGATGTTTAAGTTACAAAGGATATTTTTTACTGCTTGGATACTGCAAGTGAACAAAATAGGGCGTATATTAAAACTTGTTAAAAAAATTAAAATTATTTTTGATTTAAGTATATTAATATAGATTACTATTTTTAATTATGATAAAAACTAAAGACAAAATTAACGTTAAGTTAATATAAACAATAAGAAAACAATATGTTGTGTTTATGTTTGTGTTTATTATAACTTAAATATACCTAGATCCTAACAAAAAAAAATAATATTTTTATAATATTTGACAGGAAACCCGGAAAACTCGTTCTAACTTGATTGTTTTATTTAATATGTTTGTCGTTAAAATAGTATTATGATATCACAATAAGAACTTAAACCTTTTGTGTAATTTGAGCCTTTTTCAGAATGCGTTTTGACAAGTTCTGGCCAAACCAATAGAACAAGTTTTATTTTACAAAATTTACACAAAATATTTAATAATAATTAATTAAACAGTTTTATTTTCTTATAAAACATAAATAAATATGAATATCACATCTCCGCCCAATTAGTGTTATAACTTAAAAAAGCAATTAAAAAAAAGGATTTTGAAATTAGCTCTTACACTTTTTGTGTATTATTTAAAAACCATTGAAATAAGTTCAATGAATATTTAGACAATTTTTAAAGGTTTTTGTAGTTCTACAAAACAACGATTGGATATTTTAAAAATATGGTTTAACGGAAGAAGAAAAAATAAAATATACATCAAATATTGTTTCTTCATAGTAATTTTAGTAGTACAAAAAATCTCTATTCACGGTAGTTTTAATATTTTTAAATTTTGTTAAACAAAAGTTTTGATTCGATGCAAAATACTTTCCATACATCAACAAATCAACTCTCGACAACGTCAGTAAATCCTTGTCTCATTTTTAAAATTCTGGATTTGTTGTTAATCGTTGGGAACCACAAAATACTTAAAATAATTACATAAACAGTGAAGAGATTGTTGAAGTACATACGACACAAAATGACATTTTTATATACGTGACCTAATTAGTCACTTTAATTAGTGTTTAACTTACTATGGCAAACTACTTTATTTTGCAGTTTTATTTTATATAAAATAAATATCAATATTTATTAAAGTGTAAAAATTAAAACATTATTTTTACAATTTTTAAATTTTGTTTTATATAATAAATACAAAATATTAGCAATTTTAAAATGTTTTCATTATGCTTACTCTTCTCACAAAATAAAACGCCAGTTGCATCATTTTCTTAAATTTAATTTACAGTGATCATTTCTTACATAAAAGTGCATTATAATATAAGATTTCCTGTAAAGCAGCTTCTAGATTCGTATTATGTATCATAATATATAATATTTTACATTTTCTTCTTTTTGTTATTGTTACAACAGCACGATGTTGCTTCGTGACATAAATAAAATATAAACACCACCCGCGTCTAAAAGAACAATATTTCGCTTGATTAACCAGCAGATATATCAATATTTTCACAAATCTGACGCGAAATCGTTGTTACGTATTCAAAACACGCAATGCTTTTGTCGGAAGTGACGAGCTGTACAACGGAAACACAGTTCAGCAAAAATGACTACCAGATGGCTTATTGTTGAACTAAATTGTATTTAAATAAGCTTCAAATTAATGCAATAGGATTATTGTTATTACTGAGTTATGTAGTGAGAAATGATCAAAAGTGAATCATCCAAATTAAAATATTAGATAAGGTTGGTTATTAGCTATTATAAACAGAAAAAATACTGATAGACTTATCCCTATTTACTGCCACTGGGCTAATTACAAAAACAAATTTTTGCAATGTCTTAAAATATACCGTGTTTTCTTCCCTTCATTTATGGATTATACCTGCCGACAGCAATAAAACTGCGGATCGGTAGGTATTAAAGGACAGAACATTAGGGACGGACTTTAATAATATAAAGATTTATAATTTATTGTTTATTTAGGTAAGTATAATCTTAAAATTACATTAAGAAATTAAATATATGCAAAGTTTAAATAAATTTATAACTGCATTATCTATACATAATTACATTTTTAATCTAAATATCAAAATCTAATTCTGTTTCATTATCAGAGTCATCATTAAGATTAATTACAATAGGATTTATGTTGTTTTGGATAGAAATGTAAGAGTCCTTAATTTTTATAATGTGCTGTAGTGAATTTTTCCAGCTCTCAACTGGTATGTTAGTAATTACATTTTTTATCAAATTTATAAACACTGGGACTTAAAGTAGGTGTAACATTTTTTGCTCTGATCTTTGATTTTACTTGGTTCCACAAATGCTTTATGGGGTTAAACATACAGAGATACGGAGGGAGCCGTAAGACGGTGTGCCCAGCCTGTTCTGCCAAATTATCAGATACATATTGTTTTTTAATTGCATATGAATTTAGGACTTCCAAAAGATGCGTTTTTTTGTAACTGAATTCAAAATAAATATCATTTTCTAACAAATATTCTTGTATTTCAGTTTTTGAACTTGATGAAGCTGGTGCTTTGTGTAGCAGATGGCAGAGGTAGCTTGCGTTATCCATGACAATAACACTGTTATTTGGAATATTTTTTTAAAAGATAATTTTGAAACCAGTTTTCCAAAAGTTTTGCACTTGTATCCTCATGATAATCCAAGCTAGAATCCTTAATATTCTTTGCAGACAACAGCAAGCAGTTTGGGACAAATCCGTCTTCTGAACCAGCGTGTATTATGGTAATGCGTTTTCCTTTATTTGAAGGTGCTTTCGTCTGACAGTTTTGACTGGAATCAACCCATCCTTTGGATACTGTGTCGTGCGTATCGAACCATGTTTCATTAAAGTAAATTATGGATCTGTTTTCTAACCTATACCTTTTAATTTCTTGAAGGTAATTAAATCTCCAAGTGCGTAATCTGTGCGATTCCATTACTACTTGTCACGGTCTAATTTTATATTTTTGGTATTTTAAATCCCTTTTCAGTTATTCATGGAGGATGAAACGGCTAATTTTATAAGATTGTCTTTTCTCTTCTTTTCAGTTTATTCAATTAGATAATCCCGCTTTTATATGAAAATCACTACGTTTTTTCTTTTGTTCAATTCTTCACTAATAATAATATCTCTTATCGATGATATTGGAGTTTTTGTAAGTACACAGGTTTCTTTTAAAGCTTCTTGTTTAATTAGACCTCTACTGATTAAAGTTTCATACACATTTTTCACAACCTGTTTTGCATCTAATGACAAATGATTTCGACGCGACATAGTTATATTCTCGTAAAACAACTTTTTCGAAACGCACAGTAAAAACGGTTATTCAACACTGCCACTAAAATATTAGCCAAAATATTTATAGGCCTAATGGTTAATACTCAAAATACCTGGCCCACCCCTGCCCTTATAAACAAATGGGTTTACCCAATAACAATAGGTAATAAAATCGTTAAAGGTTTATTGGGGTATGGTCCGTCAAAAGCCATATCGATATACTTTGAGACAGACTATACATATTTTTTTGTGCACAGCATAACTACCAGGTAGCAAGATCTCTTCCTGGCGGCGCCTTTATTATTTGTAAGTACAAAACATAAAGGAAACGCACACGAATCGATTACAATTCAAATAAAGGGCACATATGATTTCACAGCAAAATGACGTCTAAACCTGCGCGAGAAAAATGACCGTACTTACCCGCCAATTCATGAAATCGTGCGGCTCTTTGTTAGATATGCTGTGATACCAGCATGATACTGATATGTTGTGGTTACATCCCAAAATTTGTTAAAAGATAAAGTTGCGTTTGTTAGATACCTATTTTTATCTCCTAAAAAACTATAATGTTCGAATCATTCTATTATATTTAAAAAAATACCATTTGACATACATTTTAATTTTAAATTAAATTATTTTAGTTTAATAAAAAAGGATGTAGGTAAAAGTTAGGGACAGGGCAAAAAATATTTTTTTACCAACACATAGCTTTAAGCAAAAAAAAACTATTTTTTAAAAATGCCTTGTAAGATGTTAAATAACCAACAGGATAAATTTAATAGAATACAAATAATAGTATTTAGCCTAAAATTGATAGAGAATAAATAAAGGTTATTTAACAATACCACATACCTAATAAAAATATGTACAAGTAAATAAATCATCAAGTTTTTATGAGTAAAATAGTGAACATTTACAGTTGTATGTGAGAGATTTGTACATTTTGATAATTGGAAAATGGCTTCGTCTAAAAATAAGCAAGCTGCTGTCGGATTTTAAAAATACTTGAATTGAATATTATTTATTCCTTCTTTAAAAATGAATGATCTATGAAAATACTTATATTATGTTCAATGGCTTTATAAGCGTAAATCCTTTTGTAGGTGTCTCAAAATTTTTCGCATTTAACGTTATCTAAAAATTCGAATGATCTATAGAGATCAATAAATTGCTTCTTTTGCTTATTTTTGCCATTTTATTTAACCGAAAAATGTGCTCTACACATCCAAGCTCGGATCAAAGTCGCAAAATATTCCGAGTAGTTGTGTACTCTTTCGAGATTAAGTCCGAGAGGAGTAACTCGTTAATGTAGCTGGGGCTTTAGAAGCAACAATAAAATGTTTTTTCTAAAAAAAAATATGTTTTGTTGTCTTGTCTAACTCTTTTTTGTAAAAGATTATAGCATTTCTACCAAGGTAATTTTAAAGAATTACTATTTAAGATTTTAAATAATGATTTCAGGTAAATATAACTCTCCTAAAGAACGAAGGAAGAACTACTCAGACAAAGTAGGAAAAGACTTCGCATAACAGTAGGGTGGCTAACAGGGCACGATAACCTAAGAGGGCACCTACACAAGATAGGCTCATACAATGGGGACCCAAGTGGCTGAATGTGCGACGAGGGGGAAGAAACAGCCTACCACATACTGTGTCAATGTGAAGCGTTAAATCACAAAAGACAGGCATTATTGGGGCAACCGAAAATGAGCCCACAGAAATATATCAACCAACCAGTTTCGGGGTTATACAGACTTGTAGAAGGAACAAGACTAATGGGAGGATTGGTATAAAAGACAATGGGAGATTAGGCACAAAAAGTCCAAGAGGCTGCGCTGCCACCGGTAGTGAAAGACGGCTCCCAGGAAGAAGAAGAAGAAGAAGAAGAAGAAGAAATATAACTCTGAATTGAAGTTGCAAAATATTCCGAGTAGTTGTGTACACCTCCGAGGTTGAGTCCGAAAGAGGTAACTCGTAAATGTGGCTGCAGCTTTAAAGACAATATAAATATCGTTTTTATAAAAAAAAATGTTCTGTTGTCTTGTCTAACTCTTTTTTGTAAAAGATTATAGCATTTCTACCAAGGTAATTTTAAATAATTACTATTTAAGATTTTAAATAATAACTTCATGTAAATCTAACTCTGAATCGAAGTTGCAATATATTCCGAGAAGTTGTGTACACCTTCGAGATTGAGTCCGAAAGAGGTAACTAGTAAATGTGGCTGCGGCTTTAAAAACAATATAAATATCGTTTTTCTAAAAAAATATGTTTTGTTGTCTTGTCTAACTCTTTTTTGTAAAAGATTATAGCATTTCTACCAAGGTAATTTTAAATTATTACTATTTAAGATTTTAAATAATGATTTTATGTAAATATAACTCTGAATCGAAGTTGCAAAATATTCCGAGTAGTTGTGTACACCTCCGAGATTGAGTCCAAAAGAGGTAACTCGTAAATGGGCTGAGGCTTTAAATACAATATAAATATCGTTTTTCTAAAAAAAATATGTTTTGTTGTCTTGTCTAACTCCTTTTTGTAAAAGATTATAGCATTTCTACCAAGGTAATTTTAAATAATTACTATTTAAGATTTTAAATAATGATTTTATGTAAACATAACTCTGAATCGAAGTTGCAAAATATTCCGAGTAGTTGTGTACACCTCCGAGATTGAGTCCAAAAGAGGTAACTCGTAAATGGGGCTGCGGCTTTAAAAACAATAGAAATATCGTTTTTCTCAAAATATTTAAAAGTAGTTTTGTCCAACCTTTTTTTGTAAAAGATAAGATAAAGATATTACAAAATGGGATTAAAGAACAAAGATAGAAAAAGAAAAGAAAAATATCTTCTTTTTTTTTCATCTAATAGGAACGTGCTTCAATATGGAGATTACAGGTGTTCTGTTTTCGATTTTATCATAATGATGCCGCAAAATTTATGTATCTTTTAAGATGTTATCAAATTTAAAGTTTTCACACTTGATTAGGTAAACACTTTTTTTAATAAAGTTATTTTAATATATGTTACGGTACTCATATTTAAAGATACATTTTATTTTTTACATTCCTTAAGTAAGTATTTTTGTTTTCAATTTAGCATGGTTACGTAGTTCTGATAAGATTAAAGAAATTAAGTTGTTTATTTTTATTCTTATACAAACACTTATTAAAAAGTTTAAATTTATATTATCTTAATCATTTTAGTTTTGTTTTATTCGTTTAGCCATATATTTGTGTTGTATAAACCTATGTTCTTATCGTATACCCATTTTAAGAAAATTGTCCACCAAAATGCTGTAAATCGGGTCAAAAAATAAAAAAAATGCTAATAGACTACCAAGAGTCATCCTTAGTTATTTAAAGTGGTAAAGGGTCCACTATGCCTCTCGTATATCTTTTAAATGATGAGGAAAAGCCAAACCCTGATACAAAGTCACGCAGCTCTCTTAAAACTAACCATTTAAGATTACTCTCTTCCAATATTTGCAAATAAACGGACACGCGAGTCCCAAACGTAATAGGAGTATTTCTAATATCCGGGTAACTTAATCTATCTAATATACGAATACGTGGGACGCAAAAGCAAATCCAGATACGCAGGCGCGTAAGCAACAGCTAAGGGATAAGGTCGGCTGCGCGATGGTTCGTAAGGTCTCCAAAGAATATTTGTTTCTTCTTGTCTCCTTGGCTTTTTTTTAATTAACCCAATAATACCAAGTAAGACAGCCACCCGGTGAAACTACTGCTTATGGTGTGTCAAAAAACAGGCAGATCTGAACCTGTTTCCAGTCCGCATAGCAAGGCCCAATCGAATATGTATAAAAGACGATAAATTCCTTAGTAGAACAGCCACGCCGTCGTCGTAGTAAGTACCCTACCGTTATATTGTTGTATTTAATAAATAAACCCAGAATCACTGGACTGATCTGTTAACGAAACTGAACAAACAATATTTTTCTTAATGTTTTGTAAAGAAAACAGGTCAATTTTTTTATACAATAATAAAGTTAGTCAACGCGGCAAGTAATAGTATATTACGTAATAAGAGTTGTAAGTAGCATATTACGCACTGAAGCCGCGTAGCGGCTAGGGCGTAATTTCATGAGTGCGTAATTGCTTTACAACACGCATTACGTACTATACTTTACCTACGACCACCTACAGGTACTTACCGAATTAATGCGATTCATACTCAGAAAGTTATTAAAAGTTCCAATGAATAATTAAAAATATTTTTTTAGGTTTGGTATGCATGCTATTGGCCATAAATAATATTTTTAAACCAGATTATTAGTCTTTATTAATAAAAAACAAATTAAATACATTAAATAACTTAAATGTATGTAAGTTTTATTTGAAAATTTTTGTATGTTTGCCGTTTCTATGACTACAGCTGTCGACGCGCGATCATGGTCTACTCATGGCATTATTAAGGATCCCGTTTGTGATATAAAGTAAGCATGTAAATACCTTCTTCGATAATATTTTCCTTGCGTTTACTGTACCGTGCGTAATGAGCTATTTACTATGCCTGTGGGTACTGTGTTTTTGACTGTTTTACATAGTGATCGTAGGTAAACGAAATAATTACCATTCTAAATTTTAGTAAATTTATTCAAGGGTAAAGCAAATATGTTTTCGCAGTTTCTTTATATTGTAAAAGCGTTTTTTTTTTGTTTTGATTCTTTGACTACCATAGCAGGAAAGATTATAAAATATGTTTTGTTGCTTTTTTCCTGAATAATATAATATTAGAGCCAAAAACGAAGGATTTTGTCCCTTTTTTACTTTTAAAAAATTAAATTTTCTTTTATTAAATTTAAATTTAAAAAAATCTTTATTTTAAGGCAAATTTGCATTTGCTAAAATAAAATACATTTTTCGCTTTAGAATTTTATTCTGGTTCTCTTACCTAATTTTGTACTTCCCAACAATATTATTACTGTTTATTAACTTTACCTAAGCTAAGTAACAAGCGGTTAGGCAAAACAATAGACAACAACTTCTTAATAACGTCAAATTTAGTAATAAAAGCGTTTTGAAATTTTTGTTGAGTTTTAAGCATAACAAGTAATTTAGTAAATAAGTTTATTTTGTATCTTGTACATATCTTGACCATAAATATAATAAACAAGTTAACAAGATAAAGCTTAGCTTTAATACCGACTGTTTTAAAAGTCCAAAAATGTTTTAGTGTCTTCACTTTATGCAAAAACTACTTTATGTGTATCGTATACAAAGTGGAACGCCTACTAAATTAAATTATTGGTATTTATAATAATAGAAATGCAGTTAAAGGTACAAATTTTTATACTTTTAATAAGAGTAAACTAACATATTCTTAAAAGGGACACTAAATGATTTTTAATTTAACAGTTTTATTATTTTTTTAAATGTGCAAATAAAGGCACGAAATCAAATTCAACAAAAACAACTAGTTTTTTTAACTCTGACAGTTACCATATGATAAAATTACTTTATTAAACTTTTTATTATTATCCCATTATATTAGCGGATGTTATTACATGGATCTATAAAAGCTTTTATTAGGTAATTCAATAATGTAACATATACACAACGTTGATGGACATTGTCTAAAGGTAGTGACAGCAAACTGGCTATGTTATATCCATACCCAATTATGGTTTGTTCAATAATGTTATAGCTGATTTTATCTTTAATTTAAATATAAAATGTAGGTCATATTTGTAAAGATTGTTTTTTTTTTAATTTTATGTATTAATTTTTAAAAGTATTTTATAGTGTACTGTAAAGTTAAAGTTAAAATAAATAATTTTATTTTCTTATGTTTGTCCTAAAAGCCCTAAAAACGGGTAAACTCAGAAATATTTTTTTTTTAATGTATAGAAGCAATATGCAAAATATAAATTCGTTATTTTCCAGTTATTTTGTCTAAAAATATCTAATTTATTATTACCATTGTTTAAACAACTATTGTTTTTAATTGTGCTGTGTTTAAAAGATCAATCCCACTTCCAATAGAACAAGATAAATACTTTTCTCTTCTTTCTTTTTCATTTTTAAATGGTAGACGATGACCTAAAGTTGTATATGTCTTAAATGATTTCTTTCTTCTTGAGAATACCTATTTATTTATTAAGGTAGAAATTTGTACATATATTATGGTAACCTTAAACTGTATTTAAAAGTTTTATATTTGTAAAAATATTTATTTTAATAAGGTAGAAATTTGTACATATATTATGGTAACGTTAAACTGTATTTAAATGTTTTATATTTGTAAAAATATTTATTTTAATAGCTGCTAAAGCTGATTACCGGGAGCACCTCTATAAAAGGGCCTCTTGCGGTAAGCACGATATTCCCGGACTGAATTACAAAAAATGAAAAAATCCAAAATATTTCATAAATAGAATGTATTGTTTCCTAAATATTCAAAGAATTAAGCTAAAAACTAATTGGTGAAAAATAAACAATTTTTGACAAATATTTAAACCTTAAATTTTTTATAAAAGGGGACATATTTATTAGTAAGTGACAACCTACGATTAATTACTGAAAGATTTATTTAAAAGGCTTTTGGTGATATTTAGGACCAATCGGTTAAGCCCTTCCAGAGATATCTTGCTTATCGACACAGTCTTAAAAGCAGTGCGTCAAAAGTACTATAAATATAGTAAAATAAAATATAGTTAATGTGCATATAACTTAAAAAATGTTCGCTGAAATCTTAAAATCGATTTTTTGAAAACTTTACCTATATATTACCACTTAAAGGTAGTAAGAGGTAATTTGTTGACCTATAATTTCAATATTTGAAGGTTGGGTGGAAACGAAATGCCTTTGCAGGCAGACAGTTCAACATTTAAGATACTCTAGGGATAAAGCGAAAATTTAGGGTTTCTAGAGATGAGCTGTTAAGGAAAAAGTATAAGATGCATTTTAAACTGATTATAACGGAATTGCGATACGCAAACATTAGAGCTTGTATATTTATAAAAATAAGCAATTATGTTTATCCGTCTAGGACTAAACAGGGCTATATTTGTGACTAACCTTACATTTAAAAAAAATTAGCCATCCTGGGTACTTATTTTCCGTAAGGCGACCCTATCTTTCTGGACATGCCGCAGGATCTGTGGCAAATCCTGGGGCATGCAACCAAAACAGATATACTGGCTATACGTGACAATCATAAGACCAATGATCACGTATGGCTCTGTGGCATGGTGGCGCAAGGGGCAGCAGCGGCTGACCCAAGCAAAGCTATCTAGCCTACAGAGACAGGCCTGCCTATTGATCACGGGCGCGCTGCGCTCGACACCAACGGCGGCCATGGAAGCCCTCCTAGACCTGCCTCCTCTGCATATTTACTTGGAGAGAGAGGCAAGGTGTGCAACCTATAGACTCTATCAAGCGGTCAGTAACAAACCGCAGGCGTGTCATATAGAGAGCACCAGTCTCCTCAGGAATGTCCTGACCTGTGACAGACTGGGAATGCTCTCAGACATAATGCCTACAGCAACCAATTACAACCGGCTCTAGAGTGTAGTCTACCCACAAAGGGAGGATTGGAGTCGAAAAACGACCGACCTGCTCCGGGCTGACATCTAATTTTACACCGATGGCTCCAAAACCAAGGACGGTGTTGTAGCTGGAATATATGCACAGAGGCCGAGGGCAGAGTTTTTCTTTAGCCTGGGTACTCTCGCAACCATATTTCAAGCGGAGGTATCTGCTATTGAGATGTGTGCTAGATCGCTGGTTGATCGGCACTGCACACGTAAGACAGTTAAAATATTCTCCGATAGTCAAGCAGCTCTTGAGGCTCTTGAATCCAGCCGGTGCAATTCGAAAACCGTCTGGAATTGCAAGGATGCGCTGACCAAACTGGGTCAAAACATTAAGGTTACACTACTGTGGATACCTGGACACACCGGCCTAGAGGGTAATGAATCCGGAGACCTCCTTGCCAAAAGGGGGCGGAAACAATGGAACGGCCAAGCAGTTTATATCAGCTTGGACACAAAGAGAAAATCGTCGGTACTGGCATGGACTTCCGGGTCTCAGACACTCGAAGGCCTTCATAAGCCTACCGAACCAACAATGTACTGTCAAACTACTGGAGCAATCAAAATTACACCTTAAAACTCTAGTGGGATTGTACATGGGCAGATTAAAATACCACATGCACAAAATCGGCCTAGCGGAAGACGCCGAGTGCCGCATGTGCATGGAGGGGGATGAATTGGCAGAACACATACCGTGTTCGTGCCCAGCAATGGCACGACTAAGATTTGCAATCCTCGGCAATGACACCTTGTTGCCAGGGGAGGTGAAAGATCTCCCTCCCAACAGGATCATCAGATTTATTAGGAGTCTGGACCTGGTGGGAGAAATATAAAAGGGTGTGAGCCACAATAGACCGATCGGTCGCGGTGGAAGGGTGTTATACCAACTTACTTTAAACCTACCTACCTACCTACTTATTTTCGTAGACATTTAAGCAACAAATTTAATTAAAATAAAAGAGATACATTTTGTATAAACCAAATTGGCGATTTAAGTTTACCTCCCTAGGAAGGTAAAGTGCTGTTTCCTATCCTCATTCAGGGGTTGAAAACGGTATTCTCTATGAAGGTAGTAGAAAATAGTTAATTACATAACAAGGGGGAAAAGTGCCTTTTTTCCTCCCGCCGATAATTTTATGTACGACGCGAAGCGAAGGGCATTAAAATCGAAAGGAGAAAATGCACTTTACTTTAGAGAAATGTATTTAATTTTTTTTATTAACATTTTTAAAAATTATCTTTGAATTTTTTGTTCTAATATTAAATTGTGGTTTTGATTGTTTGGATAAGCCCCTGTATTGAAAACTTGTCAAAGTTTAACGGGCCCTACAGACTGTCGTTCTTTTTAACCTGCTTAATCGCCGATTAAGACTACTTAAGGGTCCCACAGACTTGCGTTTTTGCGTAAATGAAGCCTTTTTATTTGTTACAAGATTGACGATTAAAGACGTTCTGCACCCCACACTCCGTTTTTAAATAAAGACAGACGAATCGACGATTAAGATTTCAAGCGCTGCCAGAAATTTTCACCGACGGTGTTATGTTAGGTTTACACCCACAAACTGGCAATGTTAATCGACGCTAATGATCGCCACGATTAAAACTGCTAAAAAAACGAGATCTCAGACAAAAATTAATTTGCATGCTCGGCTGGAGAGGGGAGGTTAAAATGTAATGCCGTGGCAACTTTAATTACCGTAACGGTTTACTAAAAATAGTAAAAATTATTTTTTCTTAAACTCACCAGAGGGCTCAACAAAACTTCGCAAAAGCGTGTTTCGTCACTCGATGACATTTCTTGATTTTGAATTTTGAGTATTGTGGATTTAGTTTTCCTTTTTTATTTGAATTCCAGCGTTTTATTATACTTTTGTATAAATTGTGAATTTTTTTCGGCATGGTTTTTAACTGCTGTGTTAATGGCTGTAACAATTAAAATAAGGATGCTCAAATGTATAAATTTGAAAAGATCAAGGGGTAAGTAAAAAATATCCTAGCATTCATGCCTGTGCTAATAAATATGGTAATTTTTTACTTACCGGGCCCACGGCCGATTTTATTGAAATTTTGTATACTGGGGTTTTTTGGGGCGCTGATCACGAATCTGAAGTCAAATTTTGTCGGACACATTTAGTTTTTATGTTATAACGCCCCATTCGGATCTAACCTTAAAATTGTACAAACTTTGCTCCTTCTTAAAACTGATTACAGCCAAAATTGAAGATTTCATGGAAATACACCTATTATTTTATAAAATAAATTTGATTTCAATTTCATTTTACAAATATTTCTAATAAAAAATAGAACAACAAAAATATTATTTTTACTTTTAAAAATGTCAACAAAATTGCCTAGTGATTTTAGACAGTTTTATGTTGGTACGCCATGGACCCAAGAAACAATTGAATGGCTTACTTTTCAAATTTAAATCTAGAAAAATAAAAATAATTCAAAATTATAAAGTAGGCCATTTAATTGTTTTGCGGGTGTCTGGAGTACCAACATAAAACTGTCTCAAATCACTAGACAATTTTGTTGACATTTTTAAGAGTAAAAATAATATTTTTGTTGATCTATTTCTTATTAAAAATATTTGTTAAATAAAGGTGAAATTAAATTTATCTTATAAAATAATAAGTGTATTTCCATAAAATCTTCCATTTTGGCTGTAATCAGTTTTAAGAAGGAGGAATTTAGAAAAGATTGTACAGTTTTGAGGTTAGGTCCGAGTAGGGCGTTATAACTCAAAAACTAAAAGTGTCCGACAAAATTCGTGATTAGCGCCCCAAAAAACCCCAGTATACAAAATTTCAATAAAATCGGCCGTGGGCCCGGTAAGTAAAAAATTACCATAAATATTTAATTTTTGTTTAAATAATTTGCCCAAAAGGCCCAGTGTTTATCCCAAACTTATTTTCGTTTCCCCCTAAAATTTTCTTCTTGACTGTGGGTTGTAGTAGAAAACTCAAAAAGTAAAATTTTGTTTTAGCTGTATGTTATTTGGATTAATGCAATTAGTCGAAAAGACTTAAAAGTGAAGCCTATGGGAAAAGTCCGAAAGTTATGCCGTATTTGTATAATTTATTTTAGTCCAGAAGCTTGGCATGTTTGTGGAACCAGAAATAAATCTACCTTAAAACAGGATACAATTTCGTCTTTGTTTCTTATTACTTCTTGCAGGAAAAGAAGTTGGCTTAATTAATGTAATTTACCTTTTGATGTTTACAAAATATTATTACAGAATAAATCATAATAATCATTAGTGTTTATAAAAATATATGAATTAAAAAAAAATTACAGTTGTTTTTTTGTTTTTATTTCAATTAAAAATAAAATTATAAAAACGAAAATTTTGAAGAACCCGCTACATTTTTAGTCAGTGTTATTTTCTAAACCCGCCAGGTGGCGTTGGCCGCAATGATCAAATATAAGGTTAAAAGTTTCCTATCTATTCCCATAATAGTAATCCTTTTTCTATGAATGTAACCTTTCTAGGGAGGTAAAGTGCTGTTTTTTATCCTTATTTGGGGATTGAAAACGATATTTTTTTAAGTAGGTTAAAAAAAAAGTAAATTACATGCATAAAATATTACCACTGCTTTTTTTACACTCATTAATTATATGCTTTAAAAAATTTAAAAATATTTTTTTATAATTTATGTAAAAGAAAAAATAAAAGCATCTATTGTAACTGTAAAACTTTTGAAAATATATTTATTGGTAACCCAATTCGAGTCATGTGAAGGACTAATAACCTATTTAGTTTGGTAATAGGTTTTTATAAATATAATTATGTATAATTTACAGTAACTTTAAAATACTATACTATACTATACTATACTATACTATACTATACTATACTATACTATACTATACTATACTATACTATACTATACTATACTATACTATACTATACTATACTATACTATACTATAATATACTATACTATAATATACTAAAATATGAGCGCCTTGCGGTGTTTCTCAAATAAATACAGAACCCCGCACTAATTACATTAAAAATCGGCGTCGATAGATTTTTTTTAAATTGTAGTATGTTAAAGCCCTATCTTTACTAAAAATATCTCCATAAAAATTTAACGAAGTCACCGGTCATATTTTAAAATTGGGGCTGCCTTAAAATAAGCCACCGAAAAATATCTAAGCGCACGATAGTACGCCAGACCACTTTTTCCGGTCTCTTTCTACATAAGGGTATAAAATTTGGTGTTATTATTTACATAAGTATTGCAATTATCTGTGAAAAAATTTAAAAAGTTGTGTCAAGTAATCTCTGAGATATTCGATTTTGAAAATTGCTGATTTTACTACTGATTGACTGATTCACTGACTTATCAAAATTATGAAGCAATTTCCGAAAAGGGTTAAACTTGAAATTATGTATGTAAGTAAGGCATAGGACACAAGTAAAGGAAAAATCTTGAAAACTGCACTTTTTGACTCAGAAGGCCTTGAAACAGGGTAGTGATATCGTATTTTTAGGGAGTATTTTAGAATTCTGTAATTACTTGGAATTTGGTACGTGAGTAGGTATTAGAACACAAATAAGAAAAAAAAACCCTTAAAACTGCATATTTTTACCCGGAAAGCCCCAAAGCAGGGCCGTAATATCGTATTTTTAGCAGGTATTTTAAAATTTTTGCAGTCTGATTGAACCTGGCTTTCTGAGATCAAAACTAACTTAATAACGGCAGGATTTTACCTATTACACAAAGAAAATAGCCACATTTATCTATTAGACATAAAACAATAAAATGGTCAACTTTCTTACTGCCTATTTAGTCTTATGGTAAGGTTCTATCTACAGAGCAAGGTGTACTGTAAAACACAAGAGACATGAGATCCTCCTCAAATTTTTACCATTCATTTATTTAAAAAAAGAGAGGAGATTCTTTAGATAATGATAAAATCTTGGACTTTCACTGTCTTTATTTGTTATTTGTTACACAACGTTTTGGTTGATGATGTATCTCAACCGTTTTCAAGTGATAACTAAAAACTATTCTTAAAAGCTACGACTTATATAATATCCCTTGTTCACCGAAGCTTGACCGACTTTTTACGGTTTAGCAACGGCTGCCAGATATTCGGATATCAATACTAGGCTTGCTAAATACATTTGGTTGTTTACAATTATTTCAGCTTCTTTAGATTTTCTTTTCTTTCCTTATGAATAGTTTTGCTTCCGACTATTGTATGCTGTGTTGTTTTGACCAAGGGCGTTCGGCAATCCCGGATACGTAATGATACATGTACCTATTTTGCCAAAGCTTTGTCTTGGTGTTTAAGATCTCCACATATTTAATAAGCTATACTACCGAGCAATCCAACTAAAATGTGATGGGACACCGTCATGTATAAAAAAATGCTCTTTATACAAAATATGGACTTCTTTGAGCTCTGGTAGTAAATCCGTTTAAAAAAATCTAAATTTCTTTAGTAAACCTGTTTGGCAACAAGGATTGGCCAATGAGAATGTTTTCCACTATTCCTACCTACACATTTAAGTAACTGGTGTTGATAACGGATTTTTAAGACCGGTTTTATCAGTTCATAAATTTCCTTCATTCATAATTTTATTTTTAAAGAAGTTAGCCTTGTCGGTAAAAAGACTAAGCATAAGGCAAAATCATATGTCAAAAACATAGGACTTTGCATAATGATTTCTTGCATCCATGGAGCAAAGCCACTCTTGGTAAAAAATCATGGGGTAAAAAGCGGCTGTACACACTGAAAATAATAGGGATACAAAATATTTATTTTCCTAATAAGTGCGCAAAGTGATACTTTCCCGCACGCCAAAGCAGTTAGACGAACGACGCGAAGCGGAGTTCGGATAAGCTTTAAGTGCGGAGAAGTCACTTTGAGCAAGTATTAGGAACAATACTTTTTCTACTTGCGAATATTTTTTCTAAGAGCGTTTTATTAAAGAATATGATTATTAGAAATATACGAATATTTCAGTAAAAGTTAAAAATCCAAATTAAATAATTAAATTTTTATTTTAACTGATTATACAAATAAAACTATTAATAATTATTATTAACAATATTACTGTTAAAAGTACAATTAGTTGCATGTTGAAGGCTTATGGCCGATTTCAAATGATTTCTTAGGAACGTCGATGATGATTCGCTTCTCGATGTTAAGACGAAATCATGTGTTTTAGCTGATTGAACAGCGTCTGTGGAACAGGACATTTCATCCGGCTCCTTGAGAGTTTTTGGCTTGTTGCAGTTTAATATTTTTTTACTTAACCACTTTTTGTAGCCTGTTGATTCTTCAATGTATCCCTTGGCTACCGGTGTCGATTTCCAACCGCCTAACCGCTTTATATTTATGAGTCCTTTTCCGGAATTTGCAAATAACGTTGCAGAAGATCGCCGAAAGTTATGGCCGGTATATAGCTCTGGATTCGGCAACTTTAAAAATGCTGCTATCTCAGAAGGCATTTTCCCAAATGTATTGATCCCAACGCATTGTTGTGTGCACATTCCCGTTTTGAAATACACGAAAAACCGTTGATGTGTTGTCGGTGGCTGTAATACTGTATAATTCCATACTTTCCGTCGGTGATCTCTTTAGACAGGACGAAAGTACGTGAGGTATAGTTTTTTACGTCTGAAATCTTTACAACAATTAGGTTGCCTTTGTCCTCCATGTCGGATGTTTTAATTTTTGCGAGTTCTTCTCGTCTGCAGACGCCAGCAAGTCCGAAAATGGTCGCAATTTTTATTAAAAGATATATTATTTCATCAGGTGCTTCATTAATAAATGTAGATATTTCTTCTTTTGAAAAAATCCTTGACTTTTTTGGCCGAAAGCCTACATTTTGTTTCTTAATAAATACTGCTAACTTATAAAACTTGCCGATATCTACATTTTTCTTGATCTTTAAAACACTTTTTAGCATGGAGTATTTCGACCATAAAGTATTTGGACTAAATTTCTTGCTTAATTTGAGAAAATATGCTAAAAGTACCTCCTTTTTCAACGCCTTATTCTTCACACCATGTTTTAAATGAATTATACTGTTTCTCGTACTTTTCTTTTGATTTTGCCGGCAGTAGCTCTAAGTTGGCCAAACTTGCGGCTTTTAAAACACCGTCTGGCAATTCTTTCTCCATTTTTAAAAACTGGTTATAAACTTTTTGCCGAATTTTCTAATGCTTTCGTGACATAAGAAAATGTTTGTACTTGGTTGCTGCAGCAACATGATTTTTTTATTGTTTAGCATGGTGTCTATGAAATACATGGTGCATGGAAAAATATTAAAATGATAATAAAGAAAATTGATATGGGATATTTATTAAGCGCCAAATGTATTTAAAATTCAATAAAGCACAATAAAAGAATATGTAGAACCTTTTTTTTAATATTATTTCATCCAAAAGTTATTAATACATTACACAATCAACCATAAATACGGCAAATATGCAGAACAAAAATGCGTGCGCAAAGAGTTTCCGTGCGCAAAGTTAAACTTTGCGCACACATTTGCATGCGCAAAGTAAGTACTTTGCGCAAATAAAAATAATTTTCTACAATTCCCCAAAGTGTAGAGTGGCTAACGATTTGTGTAGTCAGACATTTTAAAGATAGCAAACTTTATACTTAAACAATGTGTTAAATGACAGCAATATATATTTGTAATGCTGACTTTGAATTGCAGGCATGTCATATTTGTGTCTAGTTGGTACGCAACACAAATATGTGCGAGAGGGCGCCTACACTCTAAAATAGAGTATGGCACAGCAAGAAGAAGACAAGAGGAAGATTTAATTTTTTACTTGAAAACGGCACAATTTACGAACAAAAGACAGGAGATAAAAAACTTTCCTAATAAGTAGATATTTTACAAACCATATCCTAGATGGCAGATTTTTACCCCCAGAGAAATATACTTATAAGATATTTTAATAGGGTTCACCTATATTTATGTGGTTTTATAGAACCTGCAATTTTAGTTTAAAAAAATGTATGTTTAAAATTAATTTTAATTTAAATAATTTAATCGTTTAATATCAAATTATATTATCTAGTGCATAAATTAATTTTTTTAGTTAGAGGTTTAAGTCGCGGCACAGCGCATTTATGAAAAAAAAAACAAAAATTACGCATTTCTTATATATTTTTATTAAAAAATACTTTTTACTTATGGTATATATAATATAAAAACATTTATAAACATTAAATTAGAAAAAAACACCAATTGGTTTCCAGAATTAATAACTGTAATTCTGCCTTCAACTTGTGGACTTATTGGAGTATTTTTTTTTATAAACCATGCCACTATTTCCATTAGGCTTAAGTCATATGTCACAACTGATGTTGCTTTGTCTCTTAAAACAGTTACATTATCTCCCCCATTTGATAGAAAATCGGTTGTTACTAGCATGTAGAAACTGTTCAAATCCAAAGAATCAAATGAAGGATACTTGACAATTGACCTTATTCGGGAAAAAGGTGAGCGAGCCATGTCTACAACTATAACTAACCCAGAAATCTGTGGAAATTCTCCTTGTGAAGTATACCCATCTGATCTAAACATTTGTTCCAAAGCCTTTATAAGGTCTGAACCTTTTAGTTTTAAAAGAGTCACTTTATCATCGTAGGGAAGGGCTCCTGATAAATCACCCCTGTTAATGGGTCCCTGGCTAATATCTCCTGTTATTAGACCGCCATTAATAATTGCAACTAGACTACTTACAGTATATTTTCCAGAAGTAAAGTCTGTATATGTAACTAAAGCATCAGTAATCAGATTACCAAAATTACATTCACTGTTCCAACAAGCCAGGCCACCCAATAGTCTTACGCTCGTAGTACCAATAACTTGCTTAAAAAGTTTAATAATACCCGGTCTATAACTCTCCAACAGATCTAAAACGTCCTTTTCTTGAGGTATATTGGGTTTTACAAAAATTGGTAGCCCAGAAAACCAAGTGAGGTCACCCTTTGCATCAAAAGTAAGGTTAAGAACACCAAAATATTTAGTGCCGTAATACAATTGAACCACTGGTACCATTTTTCCAGATGACTGTTTTACCACTGTTGGGTAAGGACCTGTAACATGTTCTATATCAGGTGGTGGACCACTCCACAAGAGGCTGTGTACATGACCACCGACGACGATATCAATTGGTTCAACTTTTTTGGCTATATCCTGATCCATTATATAACCAGAATGACCCAGTGCTATAATAATGTTAACACCATCCTTTTTCAGCTTTTCGGCTTCGCTTTTTACCGCATCTATTTCATTGCTAAATATAACTTGACCTGGTTTGGAAACCACAGTTGTAGTTGGAGTAACATAACCAATAATTCCAATTTTTCTTTTAGCTACATCCAAAATAACAGACTTTTTAATTTTGGAATTAACTAATTTTGGTTCTTTAGAAACATCCAAATTTGCCGCTACAACTGGTGCTTCTAGGAGATTAAGGTATTCTGCCAAACCTTCAGGCCTAAGATCAAATTCGTGGTTTCCCAAACACTAAAAAAAAGGATATTAATATCAAATGTACGCAATTTTAAAAATACCATGCATTTTTTAAAACTTTTATGGTACCTAACTAAAACTTTCAATTTAATTTTAATTTAAGGTTTTGCCATTCACTTACTACCGCATCAGGTTCTAGTTTATTCATAAACGCTGCTGATATATTTGCTTGATAGACATTAAACCATGCGGTTCCGGTAAATGTATCTCCAGCGTTAAGGTACAAAACGGGAGGTAAAGAACCTTCTCGAGCTTTCTTTCGATATTCTCTAATTATGTGAGCAACTCTTGCAAAACCACCTGAAATTTTAAATAAGTAAAATTACAAATGTTCTATAATTTAATAAAACATATCTAAAGATACTAAATTTCTTCGACTGAGTATTAATTAAATTAAAAAAATATGTAATAAAAAAACTATAATTTTTTAATAATTTAAAAAGCTCTACTATTAGCGGACTATATTTCTGGCCTTTTTAAAATTTAAGCACTGACTTGCTCGCTACTAAGAATATTTGACAATTTTAAGGATGCTCTAAGATAAGTAATCCTATTTTAATTTTTACTATACAGGTTGTCCAAAAAGTCTAAGTACGGGTTAATATCTCTAAAATTAGTAAAGACGGAGAAACCAAATTCTATCGATTACATATAGTTCGATCAGTTTTAAAATGTAAATTCGGTGCCCTTTGAAAAGAAAAAAATATATAAAAAGTAAATAAAAAGTTTTTATTTTTACTGGCGGTCGCCTTTGCTTTTTATATGGACTAATTTTACCGACACGTGCGGGAAGCGGCACATTACAAACAGCAAAGAGGGTCGCAGTTCAAAACAAACGGTTTCGGCTACTTTTTATGTTCTTTTTTCTCATTTCATAGAGAACCGAATTATCATTTTTATACTGATCTTACTGTATGTAGAAAGAAATCTATTTTTTTATGCAGTTACAACTTTTTTACCCCTGCAGGAATAGTACCTTGCGGTTGCAGTCTAATATATTAAATTGGAAAGCCTTGAAAAAAATATGTCGGCACAAACTGATTGTCTCTACGATCACTTGTTTTCGATTTACAGGATTATTAATAAATGCCAGTCTTAATGTTTTTATTTTATTTTACAATTTGACTCCACCAATCTTTTGGCAGCAATAGAGCCTACTTTAAAATTTTGCCCTTACGTTTGTCAGAGTTTCTGGTGTTACAGTGGAGCACACACCTGTAAGTAAATTTATAAATAAAGCCTTTGGAAATTTTTAAAGATTAAAATAAAATAAATTATGGAAATTTCTATAAATTAAATTAAAGAAAAAAGGTTCTTATGGTATACTAGCACTGTCATGTAAAATAAAATATAGAAATTGACAATGTATAAGGAGTATTAAAAATTTTTCAAATATTTGTTTAAAATTAATCATAGATTTGGTTATAATTTTTTAGACAAGCCATTGACGAAACCCTTATTTACATATTATATTTAATTAAAAAATGTTATGATTTTGTCGACAGATGGGCAAAGGGCGTGCAAAAATTATTTACAAAACGTGATAATATAAAAAAATATATTTAATTTAAAACGTTTTAATTCGAAAACTGGTGTAATAAACTAGATAGGCTTACCTAAAGATTTGCTTTATTAAACAGAAAATACTGCTTCTACAAAGTAAGGCAGATTTTTAACACGAATCCAATGTACCATCCTCGTTACACCTGGATGACAAAGTTCAGCATGAAGTTTTTTTAAATTTTTGTAGATCAGGAGTTAAATTGGTAGAAATATGAGATAATGCGTCTACAACATTGTTCTCTTTTTCTGGTCGATGGATAATATCAAATTTATAAGGTGGAAGTTCCAATCGCCAGCGTTCTACTTTATTATTTTTTATTTTTCCTGTATGTTTGTAGTTAAAAATAAATGAAACTAACTTTTGATCTGTAACAATTTTGAAGGAACGTCCAATCAAATAATGCCTCCATTTTCGAAGAGATTCTACTATGGCATAGGCCTCCTTTTTTATAGCTGAATGACGACGTTCACTTTCTGAAAGGGTTCTTGAAAAGAATGCTACTGGCGACCCATCTTGTTAAAGTGTTGCACCTATTGCATAATCTGATGCATCAGTTTCAACAATAAAAGGTATCTTTTTATCTATTGCAGTTACTACCGATTTAGCTATATCAGCTTTAATGTTTTCAAATGCTCTTAATGCTTCTGTTAAATTGAGAATGACTTAATTCGCACCAGAGGTTAAATTTTCTCCGAAAATTTTGATATCCATTTAGCATAATGAGAAAACATACCCACGATACGTTTAAGAGATGCCTGATTCTCAGGTGGTGATAATTCTAAGAAAGGACCAAGTCTATCAGAATCTGGTCTAATCTTCTTATTTTCAATAGTGTAACCAAGAAGATTAATTTTTCTTAAAGCAAATTTAGATTTTTCATAATTTAAGATTAGATTATATTTCCTTGCAACTTGAAGAAATCTCTGAAGATTTAAATCGTGTTCAAATTTATCTTTTCCACATATTGTTACGTCGTCTAAATATGCAAATGTAGCTAGTCATTTTTCATGTCTTATATTATCTATTACTCTTTGGAAACTAGCAACACCATTTGTTACTTCAAAAGGAATTCTTGTAAATTGATATAAATTAGAGCAAGCTTCAAATGCTGTATATGGCTTTTCATGTTTTGCAATAGGTATTTGATGATAAGCACTTTTTAGATCTATGGTACTAAATATTTTATACGTAGGTACATTGCAATAACATCTTCTAAATTAGTAAAGGGTAAGCATCCAATCTGGTGAATCGATTGATAGTTTAAGCATAATTAATAACCTTTCCATGGAAAATTACTCTTTTCAATTATTCCTTCTCTGAGTAATTTGTGTCCTTCTTCTTCAATGAACTTTTTTCAGCTACAGAATGTTTTCTAGATTTTACAGCTATAGGTATACAATCTTCTGTTAAATTGTCAAATAAAGTAACAGGTGGAAAGGAAATCCACATATTCTAAGGAGACCCAGGCTTCCACCAAAAGATACTTCAACTTTTGAGTGCTGCTTTAGAATGTCATGACCTAGAATAATATCTGAGCAAAGATCTTTCATAATTAACAGTTTAACGTTCTCATATAAGTTATTCTTCACACAAAGAGTAACTCTACAATTTCCTTTTACTTTAGATACAAGAGACATTGATGTCATGTTTACTCGTTCACTGAAAGACTGAATGTATTTTATGCTTACAACAAATTTACTGCTGATAAAACTTGACGTACTTCCAGTATCTAGTAATGCTTGAGCAATGTTCCCAATTACTTGAAAAGATATAGTTGTTTTATTTAATCCTGTTTCTAAAGTAGCACCTCTTATACCAGCTAACGTTTCAGTAGCTGCAGATGTATGGTTATTTAATAATTTCTTTTCTAGACAAACTTTAGCAAAATGTCCTTTTTTGTGCAGTTTCTACAAATGACGTTAGCTGCTGGGCATAGATATCTAGGATGTCTTTTGCCTTCCCAGAAAAATAATTTCTGAAGTTTTGAAAGAGCTGCTAATACATTATCTTCCTGGGGAAGCGATTCATTTTGATTAGAATTATTATTAGTAACAGTTACATGGTTTATTAAGTTTTGAGAGGTAGAAAAATCCTGAGAATGGGGTTGCGCCATTTCAAGTGACTAAACTTGTTTGTGCGCATCTTTCAATTTAAGGGTACTATGCTCAAAAAGTCGTTGGTGTATTACTGAAGAGGTCAAGCCAGATATAAAAGCATCCCTAATATAATCGTTCTTATTTTGTTCAGCGGTAATTTCTTTAAAATTACATTCTTTGCTCAGTAATTATAGTGACTGTAAATATAAGTCTATAGATTCACCATTACATTCAGCTGAATCGACATCGGGTTTTACCGGAGTGGAAAATTAAATATGTGGTAAAATAGGAATAAAAATTCCCTACTGTCTTGGTACATACGAAACTACGTAACTCCGTTTTAAGACAGATAAAAGTAGATAACCTGTTCTCTTTGCTGTTCACTATGACACTCTCTCTCTAGACGCGTTTCGCCTGCCTTACATGAACTTATCAATAGGGCTATAACGAGTGTTTAACGAACAACAGAGAAATATATATATATATATATATATATATATATATATATATATATATATATATATATATATATATATATATATATATATATAATATATATATATATATATATATATATAAAAAAAAATATACAGTGTGTCCCAAATTGGCCTATATGATATTAGTATACTCGGAATTTTACATTAAGCTACATTTGGTTAAATTAGGAAAGTTTAGACAATTAATTGAAAATTAAATCTACTTTTAGATTTTATTTATCTTTTATGGTTTTTGAGATAATTAAGAAAACCAAAATGGTGCATTTTTAACTTTTGCCTGTAGTCGCAAACTACCAATTTTACGGTTTTAAAATTACCACATTATTAAAACATTTTTTAAGAAGAATTTAATTTAAGTAAAAAATGTGTCTTACTTTATTTGTTTTGAAATATTTACTCAAACTTTGGATTTTCATACTGGATGCCATATTGATTTTTCCATTTTTGAAAAAGCTCTTACAACAACGCGTATCACAAGTCTAGGTTTTCAGATTGCTTAAGCTCTAAAAACGATAATTTTTGTTTATTTGATAGTAGGCTTAGACTAGACTGCGTAATGGCCGACCCGTTTCATAAAAAACAAATGATATGCAGCCGGAGCGGCATCAACCTAACCATAGACTTTTAAGATTCTTAGTGATGAACTTGTTACCCTATAGATCTTTTGTGAGAGCGAAATTCAAAACTTGTACAAAAAAGTGATGCTTTTTGCAAAAATTAATAATTCCTTATATAACCTTAATTAAACACAATTGTAAAACAAAAATGTATCAGTAAATAAGAAAATAAAATCACAGTTCATGTCTTCCTTCATTTTTCACACATTTCTCGCATTTTTCCAACACCTTGCGGGTTACTCGGCATAACGTGTTTCGGTTGATGGAAGCAAACACATCCCGTATCCTGTGTTCTAGTTCCAGCCTAGTTTCGGGCGGAGGAAACTCGTACACCTCATTTTTTGCGTGTCCCCATAGGTAAAAATCAGAGGTTGTGATGTCCGGTGATCTAGCTGGCCAAGCAATTGGCCCATTTATTAGAGATTATGTTGTCACTATAGGTATTTCTAAGGACCTTTATCACCTCCCTGGTACTGTGCGCTGGATATCCGTCTTGCTGGAACCACAAATTATTCATTTCATTTGGCGGAACTGTATTTCTAATGGCCGGTAAAATCTGTTCTTGCAGGAGTAGCAAATACCTATCTCCATTCAGAGTTTCTTCAAAAATAAATGGTTCAATTAAATGGTTGTGTAAAACAGAAAAATAAATGTTTTTCCCAATTGTGAGACGTAAATTAAAGGTGTATTTTAAATTACCTATGATGCCACACCAGGCATTAAAGCCAAACCTTGTTTGTAGCCGTCTTTCTTCTAAAATATGTGGATTTTCTGTATCGTAGCAGTGATAATTGTGCCTATTAAAAATTCCACAATTTGTAAACCGGGTTTCATCTGTCCAGAGAACCTTGGATTGGAACTTGGGTATCTGTTGACATTTAGTAATAAACCATTGACTAAAGGTGATTCGTCTATTGAAATCATTCCCCTAAATAACCTGGGCAATACGTGGTTTGTATGGATGAAAACGGTGTTTTTTTAAAGACCGATGCACAGATGACTTAGGAACTGTTGTCTGTTTTTCCACTTTTCTAACTGATGTTGTGGGATCATCTATAACGTTTTTTATTATAATCGCCTGTTTTGCTTTATTATTTTTTGTATAAGTTTTGGGATTCGGTTTCACAAAAGATCCATAGGCTAACAAGTTCGTAACAAATAATCTAAAATGTCTTTGGTTAGGTTGTTGCCGCTCCGGAAACTTCTTCCATCTTTTCATCATTGGAATAATCAAGAGCCATTATTGTAAATACTTAAAATAATCAAAACTTGAATTTTTGTTGAAGGCGTTTCTAAACGAGAAATAAGATGCACGCTAATTTTGACATTTACATTATTTAAATTATAAGATGCGCATCATTTGATTTTTATGACACAGGACGGCCATTACGCAGTCTAGTCTAAGCCTACTATCAAATAAACAAAAATGATCGTTTTTAGAGCTTAAGCAATCTGAAAACCTAGACTTGTGATACGCTTGTTGTGAAGAACTCTTTTCAAAAATGGAAAAATCCAATATGTCATCCGTATGAAAATCCAAAGTTTGGGTAAATATTTCAAAAACAAATAAAGTTAGAAAAATATTTTTACTTAAATTAAATTCTTCTTAAAAATGTGTTCTAATAATGTAGTAATCTTAAAACAGTAAAATTGGTAGTTCGGGAGCTACAGGCAAAACTTAAAAATGCACCATTTTGGTTTTTCTTAATTATCTCAAAAACCATAAAAAATAAATAAAATCTGAAAGCAGATTTAATTTTGCAATTAAATTGTCTAAAACTTTTCTAATTTAAGCAATTTATACACACTGTATATATATATATATATATATATATATATATATATATATATATATATATATATATATATATATATATATATATATATATATATATATATATATATATATATATATATATATATATATATATATATATATATATATATATATATATATATATATATATATATATCATCAAAATGGGTTTTCCTACCTCTACTAATTTCGGAGATAGTAGCCTGTACTAAGACTTTAAACTTATTAAAATATCAAGTACTGCACAGAAAAGGAAGGAAAAGTAAACGACTTAAAAAAAAAATAAAATTAGTAAAATATTATATATTTTTAAACTAAACTTTCTGCTCAATTAAAAATCTATTTTTCACAAGTCCGTCTTAATTTTAGCATAAATAAAACTATTTTTTAGGTTTAATTATTAGTCGATTTTAATTTTGTTTTAAAATAAACATAACAAGGATTAAAACGTACTTACCATAACAATTTTTTTTCTATCTTCGGGTTTGCAAGTTCCTAAGTATCTGTCTACTTCCTCAAATCTTGCATGCATATCATTGTTGTGTAGTAATATCAAATGAAAATTTCCCATTACCAAAGTAAAGATCCGTAAAAAGATCAAAAATGCCCATAAAATGTAAAAATTCATTTGTAAGAAATTAGGAAATTGTTTAAGTGCAGGTAATGATGGGTGTTTTTATGATTTGCATTAAAAAACGTATGATTAAAAAAAGTACTTAAAATAAATTTTCACATAAAAAAATAATATTTTTATTGTGGATTTTAATTTAAAAAACAAATCCGTCAAAGTTCCTGTCATTGTAAATCTTGACAAAGTTTGGTTAGATATATTACAATTTTGATTAAGTATCTGTAGTATAAATTATACCCATTTGTAATGACGTCATTTTTGTTTATTTTTGTTCAGTATATTCCAAACTGAGATGACAACAAACTTTTGAAAAAAAAATGGTGCCTGATTATAATTAATTTTTTATGTTTTTAATTATGTGAAGAATTCGTCACTGTCAATTAAAAACATTGTTGTGTCAACATATTTTCTGAATGGAGTCCAGAATGCTCAGTGTTGTAGGGGACGCCATTCCCCAGACATGAGAACAATATTCTAAAGAGGGTCTGATTTGGAATACATACAGAGTATACAGATTGGAAGAAGATAAATACTTTCTGGCCCATAGGAGGAATCCAAGCTTTTTTGAAGCCGCCGACATTATGGATGTAATGTGTTTGTGCCAGTTAAGGTTATTCTCAAAAGAAACGACTCTTTGTTCTGCAGAACTTTGCCGCTCATATGTAACGGATAAGCATTGGTTTTGAGGCATTAAACTGAACAAGATTTTTGGCGCCCCATTTCAAGATATGTTTTAGGTCTTGTGAAAGAGATATCTGCATTGACCTGCGCTTGTTTTCCAATCAGAATTACATGATGGCTTAAGAAATTGGATACTAGAGTGGAGGGTACTATCGTCAGCAAAACTATGAATGGGATTGATTGTGAAAGAGAAGATCGTTAATGTGTAGAAGAAACAGCGTGGGTGCTGGCACTGATTCCTGGGGCACTGCAGCAATAATTTGGTAAAAGCTGGCAACCATTTATAGTAACTAATATACTTCGATTAGAAAGGAAACTGGAGAGCCAAGAGCAAAGCCTAGGTGGAAGACCGTAAAAAAAGTTTGTTAAGAAGCCCATCATGCGAGACCTGATCGAAAGCTTTGGATATGTCAAGAGCAACTATCTGGTATTCACCAAGAAACTCAAGAGACTTGTTCCAGTTATGTAAGACAAAGGAAAAAAGATCAGCTGTGGATTTTTTGTAACGAAATCCGTACTGTCTATCATGTAAGATTTTGTGTTTTCCAGATACTTTAGGATTTGGGAATTAATGAATTTTTTCATTACTCTGCAAACAACAAAAAGGAGGGATATAGGTCTTTAGTTAGAAGGGAGACTTTTGCATCCTTTTTTGGGAACAGGTTGCACATGTGCAGCTTTTCAACTCTCCGGGAAAATGCCAGTATCGTAAAAGATTCAAAAGACGCGAATTAAAATGGGTGCAAGATCGGGAGCACATTTTTTTAAACCGATTGCTGGTCTGCCATCAAACCTAGACGATTTTTAGTATTAAGAGAAGAAAGTGAACGCTTGATCTGTTTAACTTTAAAAATGATATCGGACATTTTATGAGAAACAGGGGCAACTGTTGGAAGAGGAAGATTATTAGGAGGATCAAGCGTAGAATTGGCAGCAAATTGTTTGGCAAATAGTTGGGCTTTTTCTTTAACGGTAGAAACAATTCTATCTTTAGAGATTAAGGTTGAAAGAAGTTGTGCAAAAGTTTTGACTAATAATAGTTTATTTATAACTTTAAAAAATGTATTTTAATTAATGACTGAAGAACGCCAAAATCTTGCGGTGGAATCTCGGACCATAATCATAAGTTGTCCTGCTATTGGATTTTAGCATATCAATTAAGGGATAAAGTCTCCAATGGTTATATAAAAATAATTCGTTATAATTTTGTTGTGCTTAAAACTGGCTTGAAAAAAACAGCTTAATAAATATCTACAAATTATTGTTAAATATTGCTTAAATGCAGTGACATATCATTTAAACTCTCGGGTATAAATTGAAGAATTTTAAGTAAGGTTCATTAGAAAGTTTCGAGTGAAAATTATTATAGTTGGTGGCTGTTAAAAGCAATTAGGAAATCCTTGGCGTGTTGGCCCATTTTCCCGTTTTAGTTAGAGCATCGTTACGACTTTTGTATTGATTTTGATAAATAAGGTGTCAGGCCTAAGCGGAAGTTTAAAATTTAAATTAGAGATTTTCTGCAATGTTAAATTAGGAGAAATATAAAACGTGCATACATTTACCCGGTGCTTCATGAGGCAGAAAAGAATTTATTTTTATTTTTGCGTAATGTAAAACCGAACAAGTATTTAATGTATAAATTCTTCTGTTAAGGCTGCGTTAATAAGGTTTGCTCCTAAAAGCAATTTCGCCCAAATTATTCTAGATAAAGTAAAGAGTAGCTTAAATGGAGAAAACAGTAAATAAACGAACATATCTGGACGCATTCAAAAACCCTATTTTTTAACAAGAAAAAGCCGAGTAACATGTGACCACGGTAACCGTGGTCTTTAAAAATTAACACCAAATTAACCACCCACCATGGCCCCCAAGAGGGTATGACAATACATAAATGTTTTCATAATTGGAAAAAGCACTATTTTTCGTAACGAGCAAAAGAATGTAAGTTATGAAAAATGGTGTTTCCCAACGCGTTTTACACAATATAAATAGTATATTTCATTACCAGTACGGAAATGACGATTTTTCCGTGCGCGCGTGACAAAATCTCTCTGTGAGGCGCAGGCGAACACGGGAAGTCATATAAGAACGTGTAATGAACGATATTTTTATTATACTTAGGTACCTGAAAACAACATAAACAAAAAACATCGCAAAAAATGATTTAATAAAATTGCAATTATTTATTTTTATTTTTAAACAGTTAAACAAATTAACAAAAAAAATTACAAGCTAATTAAATCCAAGAAAATTAATTTTGGACGAAACCGTTATGATTAATGGTTATATTTATTGTACAATTCGTATTATTGTTTAAGCTCAATCCATTTGTATTTCTTTTTGTTGAACTAAAGATGTTAAAGTGGAGTGTTCATGTATGTTTTGGTTTTCTTATTTGACTGTTACAGATTTTGTAGTTTTCAAGTTACAAGGCCTAAACAACTTTTGGGATACTTCAATTTTTCTTTGTATGGACTCCTCTATATATATTCTTCTGCTACATTGGAAGAAAGCCATCCTCCGTGTCTTTTCAAAGTGAGCAAAACACCGCCGCTTTCTAACAACATGGTAGCCGAAGAACGCCTTAGCCCATGTCCGGTATATTCTTCGTGATTTTTTAGTTTTAAGTATTTTATTAACTCTATCACCAATTCTATTACAACACGGACCATCTTTCTTTTATTTTTTATCTTAAAACATAATAAAAATATAGTTTTGTGGCGGAATTATCTTTAAGCATATTTTCTTTGAGATTGCTCGAATTACATTTTTTTTTTGTAATTTGTACGACCAGCAATCCCAAAGAAAATTTACTAAGACATATTATCGACGTTCCATAATTCATTTAGTAAAACACACCTAATTTTAAATTTGCTTTTAGATCACACGTACGTTTAAATTGGTCCTCCAATATTTCTATTTAAATTATTACTATTTAAAATTTCTTTTACTTACTTTTGTATTTTGAATACCACTGACAGTATGGCACCCAACATGTTGAGCGTAACATCTTTGCTTTCGGTATGCAACATATAATCTTCTACTCTCCATATTTTTAGGGCGGAGATCTGCGTATTTACGGTAAAGCGTACAGGGATTGAATTTGCAATTTTCATTGGTAATGGTAAAACTTCTTGACCTGTGAGTTTTTCCATCTCGTAAGAACACGACAAGGAAACGCCCATTATCTTCCACATCGTCTAAACTTAAACGTATTAAATCATCTCTGGGGAATGCGCCAAAGATGCCAAACACTAAAATTACTTTTGCTAGTAGATATTGTTCATCTGGAGCTTCACATAAAAATTTGGTTACTTGTTCTGATGTAAGAACCTTGGATTTCTTTGGTACATATCCTACAGCTTGTCGTTCCAAAAAAGCGATAGTTTTTGGATATTGGTTGTGAGTATTTTCTTTTATTGCCGAACAACTTTTTACCGTGGAGAATCGACTCCATAAGGTGGATGACTTCATAGATTTGGCTTTTTCAGAAAAATAAAGTAAGAGAATATCGTCACTCACAATTTTGATTATTTTCTGAGTCCGCCATTCGGTAAAAATGTGATATTCATGTTCATATCTCAACCTGGATTTCACTGGTAATAAATCTGCCCTCCCTTCTGCCGCTTGTTGTAATATATATCGGGAATATCCGGATTTTCTTCCAAATCTGAATTCATTTTTTGAAAATGGCATAAATTTAACTGACAAAAAATAAAATATGTCATTAATTAATAAATCGTTGTTATAAACAGTTTCCATTGATGAACTTTTGTATAAGCGCACGGAAAGAGGGATTGGAAAAAAATCCGAGCGCTGAAAATGTCAATTACAAAAAAACGCATCTTTTGGAAGTCCTAAATTCATATGCAATTAAAAAACAATATGTATGTGATAATTTGGCTAAACAGGCTGGGCATACTGTCTTACGGCTTCCTCCATATCACTGTATGTTATCTATGTGTTATAAATTTGATAAACAATGTAATTACTAACATACCAGTTGAGAGCTGGAAAAATTTACTACAGCACATTATAAAAATTGAGGACTCTTACATTTCTATCCAAAACAACATAAATCCTATTGTAATTAATCTCAATGATGACTCTGACAGTGAAACAGAATTAGATTAAGATATTTAGATTTAAAATGTAATTATGTATAGGTAATGCAGTTATAAATTTATTAAACTTTTGCATATATTTAATTTCTTAATGTAATTTTAAGATTATACTTACCTAAATAAACAATAAATTATAAATCTTTATACTATTAAAGTCCGCCGATAATATTCATGTCCTTTAATACCTGATGATGATCCGCAGTTTTATTGCTGTCAGCAGGTATAATCCATAAATGAAGGCAAGAGCTAACACGGTATACTTTGAGACAGACTTTACCGTTAGGTGTGGTTCAGAACCCTCGTTAAACTGTTAATCTTGTCTGGCTGATATCACCCAGACGTTTATAGGAGTAGTTTGGAGGTTTTAGTTATCAGAATAGCATCTATGGTATTACTACCGCGTTGTCTAAAATGTATCAGGAAATGCATCTGCAGTGCTTTGACAGCGTTAACAAAACAAAGGGAAAATTGGGTCAAACATGTTAAAAACTGACACCCCTGGTACTTAGTACTTAGACTATAAAAATAAAATAAAAAACTCTCACTAAAAAACCTCAGACAATATTAAACAGTAGTCTTAAATAATACATTTTTTAATGTTTAATTATTACAAACAAATAGTAACTTAGTTAAGTAAATAAAAGCTCTATAATGCCAGAAGTACAAACGCATGCATCTCAAAATAATCTAAACCAGCATTCATTTATGATGAATATGGCATATTCTAGGTTTTTTCTTGGTCGATAATTTCTGTGTGCATATCAGATTTGTAAACAACAAAATAACGGAAATCATTGGATTATTGATGGTCGTTTTGTCTTTTCTTTTTCGATATTGAAAATGGAGTGCAGAGATTTTTGTGTCAACACGAAAGACTATTTATTTTAGATTACACCGACGCAGGTGATTCCTTAGAGATTGGACAATTTATTCTGTGTGAACTGGAAAATAAATTTAGATGCTGCTTTGCGACGAGTGTCATGATTTTTTTAAAACTTATTTGAAACCAATAATATTTTAAGCAACTAATACGAATATAAATGATTTATATTAAAAACACCCGAAAAATCACGTTAATAAAAAAATCCCATTTTGAACTGAAATTTTTGTCAAAATTACATTTTCGTTTATATCTCCTTTACTATATATTTTATAAAAAAGGTTTATATAACTTTTTATATAGACAATTTAACAATACTCGTAATCCAAACATCCCGTAGTAGCAGGTTTCTGCTGGTAAAAGTATCGTATGGGTTTTTTGGGTTTTTCTTAATTTTTTGCTATTTGGCCGCCAATTTGAACTTTATATTCATGTTCAGCGGAAAAAAATACACCAGAAAATCTTAGTTTGACACCCAGCACACACCACTTTTGTGGACCAGTGTAATTGGATAACGTTGACGGAACTTGGGAAAATTCTTTATTAAAGTTAATGCGTGATATGCAATGAAACTTAATAATTATAAGACATTTTTAGAAGATATCTACATGCAATTTATTTTTGGTTTAGCTGCAAAATTTTTTTTTTATTATACTTACCTGAAAATACTACAATTTCAACTGTGTATAAAATACAGTAAATATGACATTTCCAGAACAGCGCACGGATTTTTTTCCCGATCCCTCTTTCCGTGCGCTTATACAAAAATCCATCAATGGAAATTGTTCATAGCAACGATTTATTTATTAATGACATATCTTATTTTCTGTCAGTGAAATTTATGCCATTTTCAAAAAATGAATTCAGATTTGGAAGAAAATCCGGATATTCCCGATATTATATTACAACAAGCGGCAGAGGTGAGTGCAGATTTATTACCAGTGAAATACAGGTTGAGATATAAACATGAATATCACATTTTTACCGAATGGCGGACTCAGAAAAAAATCAAAATTGTGAGTGACGATATTCTGTTAGTTTATTTTTCTGAAATAGCCAAATCTATGAAGTCATCCACCTTATGGAGTCGATTCTCCATGTTAAAGAGTTGTTTGGCAATAAAAGAAAATATTCACAACCAATATCCAAAAAATATCGCTACTTTGAAACGACAAGCTGTAGAATAAGTTCCAAAGAAATCCAAGGTTCTTACATCAGAACAAGTAACCAAATTTTTATGTGAAGCTTTAGATGGACAATATCTACTAGCAAAAGTAATTTTAGTGTTTGGCATCTTCGGCGCATGCCGCAGAGATGATTTAATACGTTTGAGTTTAGACGATGTGGAAGATAATGTGCGTTTCCTTGTCGTGTTCTTACGAGATGGAAAAACTCACAGGTCAAGAAGTTTTACTATTACCAATGAAAATTGCAAGTTCAATCCCTGTACACTTTACCGTAAATACGCAGATCTCCGCCCTAAAAATATGGAGAGTAGAAGATTATTTGTTGCATACCGAAACCAAAGATGTTACGCTCAACATGTTGGGTGCCATACTATCAGTGGTATTCCAAGACTTGTTGCAAAATACTTAAAACTAAAAAATCACGAAGAATATACCGGACATGGGCTAAGGCGTTCTTTGGCTACCATGTTGGTAGAAAGCGGCGGTGATTTGCTCACTTTGAAAAGACACGGAGGATGGCTTTCTTCCAATGTAGCAGAAGGATTTATAGAGGAGTCCATACAAAGAAACATTGAATTATCCCAAAAGATGTTTAGGCCTTGTAACTTGAAAACTACAAAATCTGTAACAGTTAATCAAGAGAACTAAAACATACACGAACACTCCGCTTCAACATCTTTAGTTCAAAAAAAAGAAATTCAACAATAATACGAATTGTACAATAAATATAACCTTTAAATCTTATACTATCCGAGATCCTAATATATTTCCCATAAATTTTGGACACACTGTACAATAGTACCGTCGAAAAAAGGTAAAAAAATATTTGCACAATTAAAACCAACCAACATTATTATATGGTTAACATAGATAAGCTGTAAGCCATTTGAAATCTGCAAGTATCCCATATTGTTAATTGTACTAAGTAATAAATAATTTATAAACAAGTAAACTATAAAAAGTAAACTAAAAGAAGTAAATTATTAAAGCAATTTATTATGTATATTATTTATTAGATAAAATAGTACTCATAGACCTCCAATGGATTGCCCGTAAAGACAAAGGAAGGTGTTTGTCCTTTGGGATTTAAGTTGAGATTATTCTGTCCACCTACATTACCAAAACCGGTCAAAGTTTGCCAACAGTTTTTAGCACGGAAAAAGGTTAACCCAAACAAAGTGGCATGCTATTAAAACTGCTCTGTATAGATTATGCAAATTTTAGGGAAGGTTTATTGAAATCCTACTCAGCGAAAATTATTTATAAAAGAAAACATATGATTACTATCAGTAATTCCTGGTTTTATAAACTAGGAGGTCAAAGGACATGACACACTTCTTATGGATTTGAGTCACCGACAGACTTTTTTAAAATTTAAATATCCAATTATGGAAGTTCAAATAAGCATTTTCTTTCATTGTGTCAACCTTGTACTGGGTGATACAATAAAATAAAGCCAAAAATTCTTAAAATATTTATTTTATTTATTACACAAAAAACTGTCTGTTACCCTAAACCAGGGGTCTCCAAACTACGGCCCGAGGGCCACATCCGGCCCGCGGACAGATTTTGTCCGGAACGCGGAGAGCTAGCATACTTGAAAACTCCTTTTAGAGAACAAATAATTTTTATAGCAAATTAAATTTAGTTGTGGTAAGTATTCTAATTTTATGTTGAATAATTATTAATATGACATCTACATTGATATGGTCATGGACTAACTCCGCTAACTCATAACATTCTTGTAGGCTTATTGTTATTGTTTTTGTGATAAGTTGGATAAAGAAACACAGAATTGTAATGAGTAAAGACATGTATAATATGCAGAAAATTTAACTTCAGTATATAATAACTAACAAATTATTGAAATGAATCCAACTAACATTTTATACATTTTAAATAATCACATAACTTATAACAAACATAATGACATATGAAATACTAATGAGATTTATGTAATTGAGATTTTCCACTGACAATAGTTTGTAGTTGTGGACTAATTTTACTTGTACCAATTATTAAAAGAGATTTAAGATGCTCATCAGTTAATTTCGATCTGTAAACATTTTTTGTGTACTTCATTTTGGAGAAGGTTTTCTCACACAAATAAGTAGTACCAAAAACAGAAAACAGACCACGAGCAAATTTATGCAAATTATCAAATTGTGTCAGTGGAAGACTCTTATAAAATTCCAACAAAGATGAGTTTTGATATTTGTTCTTAATTATATCACTGCATTGTAGATCAATAATTTCCATTTGAAGTTCCGGGGCTAGGGTTTCAATGTCAGTATCAAAAGGATTCTGAAAAATCTTAATTTGATTCGCAATGGCATCAAAGTCCGAGAAACGAGTATCAAAATTTATCTTCAAAGCACTCAAAGTTTCGATTGCAAAATCGAAACTCAGTCTCAGTAGTGTGGCTGAATATTTCACATGTTTTAAAATGTGAAAAACATTTACTTCGTAGTTGTGATTGAAACAGTCTCAATTTCTTCCGGAATGATTTGATATTAGTGTATAAATCAGGAAGATGCTGGTTTTCTCCTCGCAATCCCAAATTCACTTCGTTCACATGTTTTGTCAAATCAACATAGAATGCTAACTTCCACAGCCATGCGTTGTTTTGTAATTCAGTAAGAGGGCGATGCTTTTCATTCAAAAAAGTTCGATCACTGCTCGAAGTTCAAAAAAGCGCTGAAGGACTTTCCCACAACTAAGCCAGCGTACGGCAGTATGATAAGGTAAGTCAGTGTCTCCAATCTCTTCAATAAATTGTCGGAATTGTCGGTGATTCAGCCCGATCTGATAAAATTAACAGTTGATATGACTGGTTTCAGAACGTCAGACATATCCAAACATTTTCCGCACAAAGACTGTTGATGAATGATACAATGTAAGACTAATGGTTTTGAACCACCGTCATTTTCTACAGCCTTTGACACAAGAGCGACCACTCCTTTATCTTTCCCACTCATGTTTTTGCCTCCATCAGTTGTAATACATTTCAAGTTTTTCCATCGAAGGTTCTTTTGATTAATGGCCATTTCAACTCCTTTAAAAATATCTGTACCAGTAGTTGTGCCATGAATACTATACATATCAAGAAGTTCTTCGTGCACTTCATAGCTTTTATCTACTCCTCGAATATAAATCAACACCTGAGCAGTATCTGACACATCCGTTGACTCATCCAAGGCCAAAGAAAACCACTCAAAATGTCCATTTTGTCGAACAGTTGAGAGGATATATTTTCAGCGATGTTTTCTACCCTTCGAGCCACAGTGTTTGCTGACATAATGACAGTTTTTAATAAATTTACCTTTTCAGGGCACATTTCTTCGGCTACTGCAATTATGCATTCTTTGATCATTTCTCCATCGATGAATGGTTTTCCACGTTTTGCAATTTCAAGAGCCACACGAAAGCTGGCACGAGTTGCAGCCTCTTGTTCAGTTTTGAGTTTTGTAAATGAAGATTGCTGCGATTTCAATCCGCGCTGCATAGCTTCGAATTTTTCTGTCCGCAAACTTCCTGTATATTTTGAGTAATTTTGAAAATGTTTTGTTTCATAATGACGTTTAATGTTATATTCTTTGAGAACGGCTATGCTTTCATTGCAAATCAAACATAGCGCCTTGTTACTGGACTCAATTACGAAATACTGAATGTTCCACTGATCTTTGAATTTTCTGCATTCACTATCAATTTTTCGCTTCTTTTCCATACTACTAATTCACACACAAAAGCAACAATTCAAATCAAAATACTGTTATAAAGATGTCTAAAACTTAAACACGCACAAACACGTTTTAAGGAGGTATGCAATATTTTATTTAACAACAGTGTCATAGGAACTGACTTGTGGTTGCGCCACTAGCCTTCTTATATATTCCAATTACTGCCATCTAGAAGTGAGTGGAAGACACCAGAACTTTCTCGAACCAACGAGATTATTCTGTACGTGCTATTAGCGCCATCTGTTAGCGATAGAAGGTACTACCTATTTCCGCTTGTGTCCACCAGATGTCGTGTCACGTTACTCCTCATGGCTCGTACTCTACGACTAATCTAGAAATTACAGATAATGACAGGAAAATTAATAATATGCAGTGTTGCCCGTTGTGTACTTTTTCGGACTTTTTTTTTCATCAGTGGACTATTTCACTTCTTACCACCGGCAACAATGATAATATGGTTTTGGCCCTCGGAACTTACTGGAGTAATCAGTATGGCCCTAAGGCTGGAAAGTTTGGAGACCCCTGCCCTAAACTGATAAAATTAGGCATTTTTCATATAAAAAGAATATATTTTATATTCCATACAAGGTACTTTTTTTATCGTGTACAGGGTTTTTATCTGGCATGTCCTACAGGGTGCACGATTTATTAATGAACCAACAAATATACAGTCCAGTAGGCCTACATATAATATATTATGTCAGTTATTATAATAACCTATAGGAATTTTGTAACTTGGCAGTAACTTATTTATACATACAGCGTGTCCCTCCAAAAAAGTCATTTTTGGATACCGGGTGAACCAAAATTATATAGCGGTTTTATTCATACTTTTTTCTAGTCATACGGAAGTTAGTAGAATATTGCACAATAAAGCAAAATAAGGGTTTGCTTGCGCAGAATTTCGAAATAGGGAAAGATTCATTCAAAGACATGTAGACAATTTACAAATCGGTTATATAATCCCCAACCCGAACAGCATTTTGCAATTTCATACCCCGACTACACAAAAAAGCGCCAAAGAGTTCCAATTTTAGAATACAAGGCAAGGCAGTCATTTTCAATGCACAAGAGGTATACTTTATTTTAACTTACGTCGAGGTGGGGGTGCATGGGTAAATATGGAAAATAATAATATTGAAATTCCTGTTTTGCCTATGGACTATGTTATTTCTAAAACATTTGGTACCTATCAAGTGAGGCTTTCTTCAGCTTATATTCAAGATACCGCTGAAAGGGGACGACATAATGAATATATTTTTCAAGTTCAACAATTTGAAACTGGCTTAATAAGAGCAAAGATATTTTCAAGATTTACGCAAGCTATTAAGCATAGTATTTTCATTTCATATTTGCTTTCTCCAGTCCAAGAAAATGGTGATCCTATTTGAAGTACCTATTGCACATGCAAAGTGGGTGCCAAGACGCTTGGCGTATGTGCCCATGTTGCCAGTGTAATATGGTACCTGGGATATGCTAGGTATCAACAGGTTGTTAAATATACAATAACTGTTTTACTTACAACTGTTTTGGAAGCTGCACATAGAGCAGGTGAAGAGCCACAAGTTCTTGACTAGTATGATCTTTTCATCTCTATTTCTTATAAATAGTATAGTTTACTTTTAAAACATTTTAGTATTAAGTTTCTAATAAGGCTAAACAATGGCCTTAGTTTGATTAAAATGAATAATACTAATTAATACATCATTGTTGTTATGAGTTACTAATAAAAATATGTCCCCTACAAACAGTATTTAACTTGTTTAAGTTTTAACTGTTTTAAGTTTACCATAGTGTTTATTTTTGTTTTAAAATGATTAATAATTAAGAGTTACCTTAAAACCCGTTGTCTGAATTTTTACTGTAATTATGCATTAATTATTATTCATGTTTGTATTAAATTGCGATATTTTACGTAATACTAAGTCACTTTTCGTTTCTCTGTTTACATCACGCAGTATGTTTATAGTGTAGATCGGTAAAAAAATCTTTTTACAACAGCGGTTTCAGTATGACTGGAAAAAAATATAAATAAAACCGCCATATAATTTTGGTTCAACCTATATTTAAAAATGACTTTTTGGAGGGACACGCTGTATGTATCAATGAGTTACTGCCAAATTACGAAATTCCTATGGGTTATAATAATAACTGACATAATACACTATATTTAGTCCGACTATACTGTATATTTGTTGGTTCATTAATAAATCGTGCACACCGTAGAAGAAGACAGATAAAAATCTTCTGTATAGGCTAAAATATATTTCTTTGTTGTAGAAATTTTATTATCAGTCTAAAAAGAACGTATTTTGTACATAAATAAAATAATTTTTTTAGAATTCTGATTTGCTTTATTGGACTTTCCAAAATATTTTATTTTTAATATTTCAAAATTTAATCTGTAGGTACCAAGATTCAGTAAAAAACAGATAAAAATTATACAAAAAAAGTTACTTGGTATGAAATATATATTCTTTTTATATAAATTTTTATTATCAGTCTAGGGAAACAGACAGTATTTTGTAATAAATAAAATAATTATTTTTTAGAATTTTTGGCTTTATTGGACTTCCAAAATATTATACTAAAATTTCAAAATAATCTGTCGGTGACTCAAATTCATAAGAAGTGTGCCATGTCCTTTAGGTTAAAATTTAATTATAATTACTTAGTTACAATTTGCCTGAATTAGGCGTGGCCGACCTCGGCTTAAAGAATCAGGTATGGCGAATAAATTTCGCCCGAACCTTAAGCTGACTTCCTTTTAAACCTCCCATCTTGGCCCACTAAAATATTTTATTAATTTAATAAAATATTTTACGGTTCCCAATAGTGCCTATTTTATATTAATATTAGAAAGTAAATTTTTTGGACAAAATTAAAAGAAAGTAAATTGTAATCTACCCTTTTATTAAAGTTATCTATCGCTATAATATCTACAAGAAAAGCAAAATAGAAAAACAAATAAAAGCTTATTTACTATAATGATACATTAAACTAACCAGAACTAACCATGATATTTCTAGCTCTGGTTCGTGTGAAAACTGTTCGAAGAAGTTAATACTTTATTAGAAGTGTCTTGAAAAGTAAGCACTACATTTATCTATAAGACAACTCCACTTGGTTTCTTTTGAAGACAATGTTCAATTGTGCTTTTTAAATTTAAATTAATTTAATTCCAGGAGTATTTTACCCTGTTTATTATAAATTCGGCAAAACTACTCATCCTAATTTTGTCTCTAATATAATGTGCTAGTTGGACATCAAAATACAAATAATTTTTTTTAAATTAATTTGCATTTTTGGTAAACCCCATAATCTAATTAATCCTAATTCCTAGAATCGTTTAATGATCATTGGGCCGAGTAAGGCAATTTTTAAAAGACATTAGTATCGTATTACCTAATATATTCCTTTTTGGGCCGCCCAATTCTTCTAGTAATTATGGTTGTGGTGGTTATTAAAACTATAAACGTAAAGTGTTTATTTTTAACTGGAGAAAATTAAAACTACCCTATTTTTTAACGCTTCATTTGTTGACAAATAGAACTGTAATTTCAACTCAACATAAATATTTTTTAGTTCAAAAGTCCACCGCAAAAAACCTGGCCAATAAGAGATACGCATAAAACATGTTTTTCATATTACTATGAACTATAGTCAATTCAAAGCCGCACAACTGCCTCAGCTCAGATGGTTTAAATTGCATTTTTTTATACCTATGGAAGCCAGACTAAGAAACAGGGTCATTAGATTCACCTTGGACGAGGACACCTTGGGGCTAAGGTGGGAAGGGGCTGCTCACAAGGAGGTGTTCTATCACCATTATACTGGGCGATCCTAATCGACGACCTTCTGGCAAAAATTGCCAAAGAGAGATTCTACTGCCTCGGCTACGCAGACGACATTGTCATCGTAGTTAGAAGCAAGCACTTGGACGTTGCTTCAGAAAGAACGTAAAACGCACTAAACATCGTAGACGAATGGTGCAGGGAAGAAGGCCTGTCGGTTAATCCACAAAAGACCGTTATCGTTCCCTTCACAAAGAAAAGCGCACTAAGGAAACTCAGATGTCCAAAGCTCAATGGAGTGGAAATCCCCTTCTCCAAAAAGGTCAAGTATCTAGGAGTCATTTTTGACCAAAAGATAAACTGGGGACCACACCTCAACAAAGTTGTTCAGAAGGCAAAAATCGCCCTCGGGAGATGTCGCAGGCTTTGTGGAAAAAGCTGGGGACTTAACCCAAAGATGAACCTGTGGTTGTATAAAATAGTAATAAGACCCATGATAACCTACGGCTGAGTTGCCCGGGGGGGCAAGGGTCACGCAGACCGTAGCAACCAGACAACTTCAAAGCGTGCCAAGGGTAGCATGCGTATGCATCACGGAAGCTATGAGAACAACCCCGACCGCGGCCCTGGAAGTGCTGCTAAACCTGCCGCCACTCCACATTTACATACAGGGCGAAGTAAAGGCGGTACTCTATAGACTCAAACGAGGTCAAAGTCCAATTATAGGACATCAAAGGATCTTAAGATGGGAAATAATGGGAGACCAAGAGGTCAGCTCATTGTTTGAGATGCCCTCGGACAGGTCAACCCCTTGTTTCATCTTCAACAGACACTTTCGGATTGTCATACCAGATAGGGAGGACTGGAAAGAAGGCCCTCCAATTAAAGCCGATCATATCTGGTATACAGATGGCTCCAAGACCAACAAGGGAGTAGGCATCTATGGAGACAAGCCTAGAGAAAAGATAACCTTAAGTCTTGGTCAGCACGCCACGGTTTTCCAAGTGGAAATCAAAGCAATAATGCATTGTGCCGTGCTGACTAAAGAAAAAGGGAGTAAAGGAAACAACATCGCCATTTACTCAGACAGCCAAGCGGCCCTGAAGGCCATCAGTTCTCCAAAAGTTAATTCCAAACTAGTGGGGGACTGTATACAGGCCCTGGAAAAAGTCGGCTTGGCAAACAAATTACGGTAGCCTGGGTACCAGGCCACGAGGGCCACCCAGGTAACGAAGAGGCCGACGACCTAACCAAAAGAGGATCAGCCATGGAAATGATAGGCCCTGAGCCATTCTGTGGAATCTCGGCAGGCCTCTTTAAAACTAGGTAGACAGAGAGTTTCAAAGCTGGTGGTTACAAACACTAGGACAACGACAGGCAAAGCAGTTCATTAAGACCTGGTCGGCCAAGTTTACCTCGGACCTACTGAGCCACAGTCGTAAACTCGTAAGGATAACGGTAGGTCAACTAACAGGACATTGCAAACTCAACAAGCACCTGGAAAGAATAGGCCTAGGATAGCCTGTGTAGGTTCTGCCAGGAGGCTGAAGAAACAGCCGTACATGTGTGGTGCCACTGTGAAGCACTATGTAGGCTTAGATTTACTACGCTTGGTGAGGAAAAGCCAAAACCGGCAAGATATATGGAGTGGTCAGTGTCAAGACTCTGGAGTCTAGTTAAGAAGACGGGCCTGGACAAGGTACTCTAAAGAACGGCAGGAGAAACCACAATTAATCTGGCAGGGTTGCAGTGGTGGAGGTCATTTTTGCCATCTCCGCTCAAATAACCTAATCTAATCTACCTAAAAAAATTGTAAAAAATCGGTTTTTCCAATATATCTCGAAAACTATTGATTTTAGAAAAAAGAGGTATATAATTAAAATTAATGGTTTAATAAAACTAGGTAATTTTTGTAAAAAGTTTTTTATAGCTCTTTTAGTTTTTAAAATATTAATGATTTAAATTTAAAAGAAAAACGCAAATACCTTAAAAACTAAAAGAGCTACGAAAAAGTATATAAAACAAAAAACATGCTCCCTAATAGGCTCTATGAAAAATGTTATATACACATTTTAAATAAAACAAGTAATAAAGGAGATATAAGCAAAAAGTAATTTTGGCCGATCCATCAAAAATTGATTTAAAATATTCTATTTATTGAACGAAACAAACTAATACACAAGTGCTTCAAAGCAATGGAGGATATCATGGTGGCACGTATATGGTATTTAATTGTTTTTTGGTACAATAACTGTACCCTTTTTGATCCACTTAAAACTCTAACTAAAAGAAAATTGAAACTCTTTTTTATTAAAAAAAAGTGCCATCTATATCTGGGTGTTATATACCTGGCAGGACGCTTAACATTTCGCAATCTCCTTTGCAACTATATGTATAGCTCATCGTTTGAATATTTTTAGTATCGATTTAAATATTAATATTAATAATTTATAAAGACAGTTACTCGTTCAGAATGATCATAACCATAAAAAAAATTATACTTTATTTAGCGTTAAACTTTTAACATTTTTTTATTAAAAGCTATCTACTTCTTCTTGGTATACAGTCAAATAATATAAATTATAGCAATATGGGACATAGAGAAATGGCAAGCGTCCTGCTAGGTATATGCACCCACATAGCACATATTTATTTAAGTTGAACTTATGTTTAAACTTTAATTTATTTATATTTTAAAGTGGTAAATAAATAGGTAAATACAATAATTTAATTAAAAAGGGTTTTAAGTCTAAAAGAAGTAGATATCTTAATAAGAGAAATGTTTTTAAAGGTTAATGCTAAATAAACTATAATTTTGTTTGATATATGATTAAAATTTTCTCCAGATTATTTTAAACAAGTAACTGTCTTTACAAATTGTTACTATTTATATTTAAATCGATAATAAAAATATTCAAACGATGAGCTATACACATAGTAGCATAGGAGATCGAGAAATGTAAAGCGTCCTGCCAGGTATATAACACCCAGATAGAGAAGGCACTTTTTAATAAAATGGAGTTTTAATTTTCTTTTAGTTAAAGTTTAAAGTGGATCAAAATTTATACAGTTATTGGACCAAAACAAAAAATAAAGATAAATAAAAATAAATTAAATATCCGTGCCACCATGTTATCCCCCATTGCTTCGAGGCAAACGTGTATCAGTTTGTTTTGTTCAATGAATAGAACAATTTGAATCAATTTTTTAATGGATCGAAGTTGGATTGAGTTGATATTATTATTAACGAAATTTTTAATGGCCATTATCACTTTTTTGCTTATAGACCTGGAGCCGAGAGGGTTTTTGCATGTATCATAGGCCTCACGCTGAGGCTTTGGGGGCTGATAGACATCGTTATTTTCCACTTTGAATTCTTGGTATGGCATCCCTAAAGTGTAGCTTTTAGAAGGGGTAAATTTTCAAACGTGTAAGTAATATCCATGCCCTTGAATCATAGGCTCCACTTTGATTATTGATTTATGTCGTCAAGAAGGTCGCCAAAGTCCGCGAACCCAATGTGCCATACCAATATGGCGTCACTTAAGGTCCGCCACCGAAAGGTGTAATTTTTCCACTGTAGACATGGACCATGGGCCCCACGCTGTTGTTTCATAATCTTTGTTAACAATGAACTATAGGACAAAGAATTTAAAATGCCATACCTCTGGGGCGTCACCAAGTGACCGCCATAATGGGGCGTTCATTGATAAAATGACATGTTTGCCCCATTTGGCGGTCACTTGGCGACGCCCCAGAGGTATGGCGTTTTGAATTCTTTGTTTTACAGTTCATTGTTAACAAAGATCACAAAACAACAGCGTGGGGCCCATGGTCCATGTCTACAGTGGAAAAATTACACCTTTCGGTCAGTATGGCCATATTGGTATGGCATATTGGGTTCGCGGACTTTGGCGACCTTCTTGACGACATAAACCAATAATCAAAGTGGGGCCTATGATCCAAGAGCATGGATATTACTTACACGTTTGAAAATTCACTTCTCCTGAAAACTACACTTTAGGGATGCCATACCGGAAAGTCAAAGTAGGAAATAACGTTGTCTATCAGCCCCTAAAGCCTCATCGTGGGGCCTATGATACATGCAAAAACCCTCTTGGCTCCAGGTCAATTATTTCTTTTTATTGCTTGTTTTAAATATATTTTTTGTTTAATACATTTTTGTAGCATTTTCAGTTTTTGATATACTTGCGCATTTATTTTAAATTTTAATCGGCAATATCTTAAAAACTAAAAAAGCTACAAAAATTACATCGTTTTATTAGGCTATTATCTTTAATAAAATATTTTTCCCCAAAATCAATAGTTTGTAAGATATATTAAAAGAATTGATTTTTTACGATTTATTTTAGGTAAAAAAAAATCAATTTGAACCCGCTGACCTAAACCATTTTCTTCAGAAATCACCATAGCCATAATATTTTCTTTTATTTATCTACTTTTCCATTCTGAATATTCGTTTGTGTGCAGAGTCTTGATGTGCTTTTTCAAGAATATTATATAATTCTGACAGTATAATGTGATATTTTATATTATCTGTTTCATCATTTCTTTTCTGTACTATTTTTTTTCCCAAATACTTAAATCTGTTTAATCTACAATATTCCAATAAAGTTAGTTTTTTATTATGAATTTTCTTCGAGAGACTTAATTTTACGTATAATTTCTTTAAATTTTTATTCGGATAAGGGCGATGTAAAATAATTTTTCGTCTTACCGATATACAATGACACGTTCTCATAGAATTCAGTTTTATTCACGAAATATTTCACTGTCTCATTCATGGTAATTGATTAAATTAACACTTAAGATACAGATTTTAATTCAAAATGAATAATAAAGCCAGTAGTTTACTGCTGAATACGCGCAAAACACATAAACACACCCCTTGCAGAGACGGCGAACACATGCAACATATCGGAAATTACTCATTACTCTATTGCACAATCATCGAAATGCAACTAAAAATGATAATCTGCCGAAATACATTTATATTCGGCATTTGAGCGATTCCGGATAGCTTAGATCGCGAAATGTGTAAACCAGTTTAAACAGATTCCGAAATAGGATCTATTTTCGGCAATCCATCATATGGCTTTGAGCATTTCGCGAACTGAGTATTTATTTCGGCGAATGGGCGAATTCGGCATATGGGTCTAACATGGGTAATAGGTCTACTATAGAGCAATCCAAGGTACAGATGTTACAGATAAATATGTAAGCTTATTATTATTACATTCTGTAATAAGTAAACTATTATAAAAAAGATAAATATGGTAAATAGATTAAGTTCAAGTGTCTCGTAGAAAACTTTTTATAAGTTAAAAATTTTTTTACGTACTATTAAGATATAGACCAGAGTAAAATGTTTTTATTAATTGGGACACAGACTTTAATAATAATGTTTTAAAAATTGCGACAATATTAAAATAAAGTAACTAACTTTCAGAAAATTTTAAACTATTTTTAAAACTAAATTTATTCACAAATGTGACTGCAGTTACAAAGTTAACTTAACAACATTGATTTAAAATAAAATTGTAAAGTTGACTTAGCAGTTAGTCTGTTTTATAATTTTGTTTATATAGTCCGGGAGGCCACCGCAAAAAAAGCTGACCAATGAAAGATGTGCATAAAACATTTTTTTTATATTAATATGAACTATAGTCAATTTAAAGTCGCACTGCTGCCTTAGGTCAGCGGGTTCAAATTGATTTTTTTTTACCTAAAATAAATCGTAAAAAATCAATTTTTTTAATATATCTTACAAACTATTGATTTTGGGGAAAAATATTTTATTAAAGATAATAGCCTAATAAAACCATGTAATTATTGTTTTGTAAATTTTTTGTAGCTTTTTTAGTTTTTAAGATATTGTCGATTAAAATTTAAAATAAATGCGCAAGTATATCAAAAACTGAAAAAGCTACAAAAATGTATTAAACAAAAAATATATTTAAAACCCGCAATAAAAAGAAATAATTGACCTGGAGCCAAGAGGGTTTTTGCATGTATCATAGGCCCCACGATGAGGCTTTAGGGGCTGATAGACAACGTCATTTCCTAATTTGACTTTCCGGTATGGCATCCCTAAAGTGTAGCTTTCAGGAGAAGTGAATTTTCAAACGTGTAAGTAATATCCATGCTCTTTGATCATAGGCTCCACTTTGATTATTGATTTATGTCGTCAAGAAGGTAGCCAAAGTCCGCGAACCCAATGTGCCATACCAATATGGCGTTACTTAAGGTCCGCCACCGAAAGGTGTAATTTTTCCACTGTAGACATGGACCATGGGCCCCACGCTGTTGTTTCATAATCTTTGTTAACAATGAACTATAGAACAAAGAATTTAAAACGCCATACCTCTGGGGCGTCACCAAGTGACCGCCATAATGGGGCGTTCATTGATAAAATGACATGTTTGCCCCATTTGGCGGTCACTTGGGGACGCCCAGAGGTATGGCGTTTTAATTCTTTGTTTTACAGTTCATTGTTAACAAAGATCACAAACAACAGCGTGGGGCCTGGTCCATGTCTAGTGGAAAAATTACACCTTTGGTCAGTATGGCCATATTGGTATGGCATATTGGGTTCGCGGACTTTGGCGACCTTCTTGACG